>VDFB02142924.1:0-19261 GCA_007258455.2 Sequoia sempervirens | reverse complement strand
ACAAGAGAATGAGGGATAAATACAGTGGCTGCAAGAACCACAACAAGGGTTACGACCCCTTCATGGACATGGTTCCCTTTTTCCTTGGTAGTTGTCATCACTATAAATCGTGGATAAACCCCATCGCTATGCCATGTATCTTGCCTAGACCATCTGTGAAAAAAATATAACCTGTAGCAGTATGTTCCTTTACCACGGCTACATCATTATTCCCTAAAACAAACGCCAGCACCAGGTCAAAAAGGCTCACAACATTCACTGGATACAAATGGCTCTGCGCACGAAAATGGGATAGAGCCTAGTGCATGTGGTTTGAGATTTCTGGTAAAGTTCGATGATGCTTGAATTTGATCTGGGTGTATATCTGTTTGTATATGTATTTTCATTGTACGTTTATACATGCTATAAAACCAGAACGATATATATATACTTTTTATATATATGCTATGAGTGGGTGTATTTACATCATTAGCACATGTATCTTAATCCATCCAAAAACTACTTGACTGGAATGTAAAAATATGATTGTTCCTCTTTGTAAAGAGTGTCTTTTTTCTATTGACGGCAGGTTTAACTTCACTGAAAATTGGTTGCATATGCTCTATTAATTTGTTCATATGTAATTCAAGGGTTCACTTGAGGCCAAACTTATCTAACTGTCATTGTTCAAATGGTGGATATTCATGATGATACAGTCTTACAAAGATTTTGACAAGATTTTGATGAACTTAGATAGCCTATCCTTTGATGGGATGCATTTAGAGCAATGTTCACAGTTGTACTCCACACACAGTTTTAACACACAACTACCCAAAACTTCTTCTTCATTAACTTGAATGCATGAAAAACATAATTCTTCCTTCATGTCTTAAATTAAACATCCCTTTGGATACAAGTTTATAAGGCAATTCTTCTCTCCATTCCCCAAGATATTAAACTTCCATTATTACACTAAAACTTAGAAACAAATAACATGTCAATGGATTAAGATGTCTCTTTTCATCTTTTCATTTTACAAGAAAATACTTAACTTCTCCTCAAATAAATAATACACAAAATAAAATGGGTATTTGTTTCCACCCCACTATAATGTAGTAATGATGGATGCCCCCGTGGCTCAGTTTGTACCCTCCTTTATAAGTAATTCCTTCTTCTAGCCTGCTTATTGATAAAATGGAGTTTTTTTTTTTTTTAATTTCAAAGGAATAAAACTAACATAGCATAACTCTCATGCATTTAGGTTTCCTACTCTCTTCTTTCAACCATGACTCATACTATTTACCACTTTCTTACAACCAATAAACAAGAGTAAGTGGAAATGAAAAAAAAAAGCAAAGAAAAACTTATCTCTTCTCTTTAGGTGAAGGGATTGAACTCTTCTTTCCATCTTTCCTCTCCAAGACAATTATTTTGAGCACCATCTTCTAAGAAGCATATCTCCTCTCCTCTCTCATCTTCTCTCAAGCAAAATTCTCCAAAAGGAGAAGTGGGTAACACCCTCCTCTTCCTTCCTCTCCAAGATATATAGGATTTTCAACTTGCAACCTTTTTGGATGGAGAAGTGTGGAGTGTAACTACCTCCATCAATTAGAGTCTTTTCCATATTAAAGAGGAAACATGCACTTGGACAACCCCTCTATCTTTCCATCCCATCCTTTCTTCAAAACTCGTTACTTTCTATTATGAGGACTTTTCAAGGGTCAAATCATGTCCTAGTACTATTGCATGTCCATTTGGACTCTACCACTATGGTATAGACCTCGTAGGGGTTTTTTTCATCCCAGCCCTAAGCACTCAACAACCTCTTTGAAAGTGCCTCTATTTAAGACTCATTCAGGCTCCAACCTGATGAGGGGCTCTTTGGCCTCCTAAATCAATTTCTTTGGCATCATGCATGGGGCTATTGGCTGCTACTCTTTCTAACCTCCTCCTCCCCTCCTCCCTCCCTCCCTTCTCCTCCTCCCTCCTCCCTCCAAAATAAATTATCCCTTTAATATCAACCCTCACCACTTCAACATGTTAACTTTATTTATTTCTAAGCTCTAAAAGGAGGGGGTCAAATTCATAATCGCAAGAAGATGTCTTTTCATTTTATCCATTGGTTCCCCCTTCCCATGCTAACATCGTTACCTTCCTGCACAATACAAACACAATCATAAGTAACAATTTGATATCACATAAATCTGCTAACTAAATATTCTATATCTTAGCTATATAATAATCCATTTTAAATGCATTCCACCTTCATAGTAGTGACGATAAACAAAATGTCAAAGTTAAATGCAAGAATATCACCAAAAGATCACCTTATTTATCATCCATAATATATCTAATCATCAATTCAAGAAAAGCATATAACAAATTAGGGTTGTATTAAGTAACTACGAGGCGGGGTCTTACATCCCCCTCCCCTTAGATTAGACTTCCTCCTGGAAGTCGTTAAGGTCAAGAGAATAAATCTCAATGTAGCAATGCATATAACTCCATTAGAATATAAATTACTCTGCTTTCTTGTTGAAGAAATCATAGCATTCAACCATTAAGCAGACATTAAATTAATCCCTTTCATGAATCAAGCATCTAAATGCTTAGAACAAAATTTTCCACCATAGAACATTTATTCAATATAGTCACATTATAACAAAAGTTAGTAGTCATCCATGTAGTTATTATTCTTGAAATCAATATGTATCCAACACATTAACATCCTTAGATACCCTTCAAGGTTCTCTTTTGCATCATAAACATCACTCATGATGTTAGAAAATATTTTTGTTCTAATATCAATTCATGTCCCAAAACTAGTATTCTCAATTTTAACTATCACTTTCTTTCTCACATAACAGCCAAGTATTTCCACATGTAATTTATTTACAAATTTACCCATACTTCACAACAATTACACATAATTCACATCACAAGGCTCAATGGGGTTTATAAGGATGGATATTCTAAGATACCACTCGAGGTCCTTCTCTAAGGACTCTTCCATATAGATAAGAATAATCATAGAATGAGGGGAAGAATGGATTAATGACCGTCCCATACCGGTCCCATTCACAACCCCTTTCAAAAAAATAATTCCCCAGCGCATCTACTCCCCTATACAACCTGCCAGGGAACCCCCCGGGATATGGCAGTTTACATATGTCACATTACACCACGCTTACCAGCAGTTAGAAAACATTAAGAAAGCCTCAAGTCGAGAAATCATAAGATCATAAACCAACGTTTCAATAAAACATAAAATTATAAAATCAAGAGAAAACCAAATAAAGATCAATTGTAGCTACATTTCAACATTCCAATCTTAATTCAAAAATGAAATCAAATAAGTCCTTGAGGCAATTCGGACTATAACAACCTTTAAGTGGCTAAATAGCCTAATACAATAAATAGAAAAGTCCACACTGCTGGCACATAATAAATTAAAACATCAATCAAGAATTACCAATAATTCATATTCCAACAATAAAAACTACACATTACGAGCACCACGTGACTTGATAAGCCACCTAAGGGGAGGAGGGGAATGGTGGTTCTCTAACCACATAAGTATAATAGCATGCAATCACTGGTGGTCCCCGACCACATAAATATGAATAATTGGTGGTCCCTGACCACATATATATATATGAATCATTGGTGGTCCCTGACCACATGAATATGAATAGCTGGTGGTCCCTGACCACATAAATACCAATCACTGGTGGTCCTCAACCACATGAATATGAATAGTTGGTGGTCCCTGACCACATGAATATGAATAGCTGGTGGTCCCTGACCACATAAATACCAATAGCTGGTGGTCCCCGACCACATAAATATGAATCACAGGTGGTCCATGTAATTCCATCCTTTACCCATGGGTTATAAACATCAAGGAATAGGTTTGCACTATGAACCAACAGTTGTGGCTCTCATATGTGGGGGAGTTGGCCACGGTCAACATCCATGGGATAATTACAACGACTCAACATAGATCCTTTATCAGGATTAGGGACAACGCCCTGAGTGCATAATTTCCCGAAGGGAGAACATGTGCCTCTCAACCCCTATTTACACTAGCTGGCATCGCACTCCCATAAGGGGGGAACCAAATGCTAGGGGTACACATTTAACATATAATAAAACTAACACAAGGGAATACATCACATTTCATTTAATAGACACACTTATACACTTAACACATTCATCGGAACTCACAACTAGCTAGCTTACATAAAGGCCATCACAAAGGGTACACATAGGGGATCGTGCATGACATGCCCTCACCCTTATCCCAAGTTGGATAACTTGTATCTCATAGTTGGGGCACATCACATTTACTAGTTTTCCACTTCACAAGTCATAACACAATACATTTTTACAAAATTCACCATATTATAGAACAAAATAATACACTTAAATACATTTTAGATATTTTCTTAAAACACTATTCACTTTACTTCTTAATTTTGAAGATATCCACTCACTTGCATAAGTAAAAGAAATCACTAGACGATGTGAAACATTAGCTTAGATATATTACTCCATCTTCTTAGAACTCAACAATACTTGGTTCACCACACTTTCCATCTTGCTAAGTTAGTGTTTGGCATAACTTTAAAATAAAGATTGGTTTTTCTATAGTTATCATGCCATTCTTTTTATTTTATTCAGCTATGTCTGTTATGTTCACAACATATCCATAAAGGTAATACCACTATGTTTTTCACACATGTTAAAGAAAGTTTCCTACTTAATAAGGAAGATAATTAACCATTTTCATTTGAAACATCACAATTTGAGACAAAAATAAATAACTAAATAAGTAAATAAAAATAAATAAACTCAATGCATAAAACACATGACAAATCATGGAATAGTAGTTCTCACAACTTATTAATATCTCTTTTATAAATCTTGTATTTTGCTATCTAAGGTTGAACCATTCAATCGTATCGTCGTAATCATCGTTTTCACAATCATAGCTCCATCTAATCTCATAAGATGCATAATAAGTAAAAATCTTAAAATTTTTACCTAACTTAAAGTTTCCTCCTTTACATTTGGTTGCAAATTTTCTTCCCTTAAAGAGTAAATATAGTCAATGGTATAGAATACACAACATTAGTTAGAAGTTTTACAAGTCTACTTTAGTGTCTCTTATCTATATTTTAACCTTCCCATCACATAATACAACATGAGCCACACATAATTCATTACTCAATTTATAATTTCATACAAATTATTATTCAATCCTTATGACATGCACACGACCTTCAAGGTCAACACGTAATTGAGTGTGTTATTACTCCCTATATATGGCATGCATCCTTTCTTACTTGGGCAACAACAAGTATTTAGTTTTATAACTCATTTATAAGAGAGTAGTAATAGCATGAGTTCTAGATAATGTTTTAACTCCAAATTCTCATTTTGAAAGGATCTCTTCACAATTCTTCTTATGTTTAATTATTATAAGGGGGGTGACTTAAACATCATATTTGCCAGTCCTTAACAATCTTAGTTATGCAATCTTATCTACCAACCATTAGTTGACTCACCTTAGAATCTCAAACATTCAGTAGGGGGACTCTTTCTTATGTTGAACCATGATTTAGATGAGTTTTAAGAGGTTTATGTGTTATTGATATCCAAGGTATGTGTGCAAGATCGATTCTAACACATCCTTAAATTTTTCATAGATATCATCATGTAGAACCAAGGATTATGCACTTCCAAATTGTACATCCTTAATTTCCTCTTTATCCATTCTCTAATTAACACTAGATGTGTTTGAAATGTATAAATGATGAGAGTTAAGAGATTGTCTAGTGTGGTACTCTTTGTTGAACATATAGTTTATTAATAAATGATGCTTATGAAAAACTTATTCTACAACTAGGTTTTGAAACATGCTATGCATATTTATGTGTAAATTGATCCTTCATCTTAAGGTTACTAGAGAAAATTTAGAAAATTCTAGTACAACCTTCTCAGTTTAAGATAATATTTCTTAATCACGTTGCCTCTAATTTAAACATTAACCCCCTCTTCATCTTTTTCGATTACGCTTAACTATGATTTTTGATTTAACCCTTGCCTGAGGTTCACTAGAAGCGATCAATCAATAGTCTCAAAACACTCCCTTATATTTCCTAAGTTTGAAATAATGATTACTTTTCTAAAGTTGAACTATACAATAATTTATTTTATTATTCAAGGGTATACTTTACTATCCACATTAATTCAAATAATTCAAATTCTCTATCAACATCATTAATGTCCTTTTGGTAGAAGAATTTAGGTTTCTTTGATCAAAGATATTGAAGTGTATCATATTATTTCACTAACTCATGAAAATCTCTAGTAACCATATTTAACACAATATCTACCTTTTTAACATTAAGGAGAGGTCATCAACAGTGATAGGTTCAATAACACTTATTAAATGGACTAACATACTTTATAACATGCACATCACTTTATATAACCACAACATTCTTGGAAGTTTCACCTTTGCTAGTTTGAGTTTCTTTCTAGTTACTTCACATTAATTAAATACCTAGAATGGTTAAAGTTTGGTTCACATGTCTTTATAAATTTTAATAAAGATGGTTAATTTCAATTAGATTCCAGTGTTTTCACACATGATAGACCCAAAATTCATTAGGTTGGGGTCATTTGAAAACTTAGTTGTTGTAATGAAATTCACTTGAGGACCATGCACACATTAGATAGGACCCATCTTAATTCCAGAGTACCCAGTATTGCAACCTGGGCTCTGATACCAAGTGTCATGCCTAAAATATTTCATCGAAAAACCTAACAATTTTTTTTTAAAAAACAAGGTAACTAATTCTCTAATGCTTGAGGTGTAACAGTATCCTAGTGATGAGTTATACCTTATGAGAAAACACTCCTAGCTTTATTATCGAGTAACACCTTGGCCTTGATATGACACTAATGTTTAACAATGATGCAACAATCGTCAACTTCTATTGTTGATAACTAACGCAATGAGAAAAACGATATAACGATACTTAGCACTGATTCACTTTTTTTTTACATGAACATTATTAATAATCAACGTATAATTAAGAATAGCCATATTACCAATTTTCTATTGTGACAATAATAACGAACATATTAAGCCCCTTATCCTAAATGTTTAAACAATATTTCCATGTAATACTTGTACTTGATATTATTCTCTTACTAATCCAAATATATATTGAATATCAAGTCAAGCAAATTTAATACTAGAAATTATAATCCCATATTAATAATGTTACACCGAAATGATTATATCTCTTACTTATATATAATGTATTTATTTATTTTATAATCGTGGAAACTATAATCCTAATAGCCAAATTCAAAACTCGCAATGGTTCAATCAATAACCATATTACTGCATGACAATTGCATTAGCACCACTCTTATATTTCCACCACCACCAATTATTGCGATACCCTTAGTATTACAATATGGTGCTTATTAATACTGGCATTCCTCTTTAATCCTAAGGATGTGATGATTTATAATTGTTTCATTTATTTGTTACTCTACTATTTATTTCTTTGTTTATCTTTTGTGAATAGATATACACATCTTCTATATGCATATATACTCTATTTAATTTATGGAGTAATTCAAAACTATAATAATAACAAATTTTCACATATATAAAGAATACATATCCTCTATATAGAAATATAATCTATTTATTCTAGAGAGTAATTTCAAATCATGATAAAAATAATTGCTTCTAATTTAATATATTATTTTCTAAAGAAAAAAAACTCAAAATAACAAAAGAAACTTTCTTTCTAAACAAAATGTAGTAATCCCTAATCTTTATTATTAACTTTCCTTACACATACTTTTCTTTAAAAGGGAGTAGGAATATATTCTCTTTATTAAGGGAATCTTAAAAATTGAGGAATACGTAAAAACTCTTAAAAGCTAAGATTAAAATTAGACTTTTTTTTAAAAAACTTGATTCTTGTCGTTCACACTAAACCTTATTAATAGGGTAATGGAATCTTTCAGCTGCACTAAAATTTTGGTTTCATAAAACAACTCAAGTTTAATCTTCCGTAACATAATGGAGATTCAACCTTCCAAAAGTGATATTCGTTATACCCATTCTTTCTTGAAAGTGATTATTGACAGGTAACTAATATTAATACTAGTGAAAATACGTGCATTTGCGCTACCTTGAGTATTCGTAAAATAATAATAATGTTATATAATCTTTTCACTTTTCTATTGGCATAAGCATTACTCCCTCTGGCCGCCTAAGAAAAATTCCACATATTGATATTTCATGTGAGGACTGTATGGCATGTATTACCTAATTTGCAGTAGGTGTATTTTTTATTTATTTTTAATGGAACGCATATTTCTCTCTGTTTTCACCAGCTAACGAAAGAACAGTACCACCAAATTTTTCATTCTGAGCAATTCTTCAAATACAATGTAAGCTTACGTTCATCAAATAAGCATTCCGAAAGCATCTCAGCCTGAGAATTGGTACGGTACTCTTTGCATTTTTCCACCATGACTGTGCTCACACATATTATATAACTTTTTAGATCATGTGCCCTTTGATTCGACTAATGTAATATAGATGAGATGGTACATAATGTGCATGGGAAAAATAATAATTTTACATTCAAAATTTATTGTAAGATTTGAAGTCTGCACTTTGGTTGGGAGAATAGGAGATAATTGCAGTGGTGTATGTTAGTTGAGGGAAGGTTTATTCATTTTAAATTATTTAACTTTTAGCTCCGTCTAAGAACATCTTAGGCACTACTATTTAAACTAGTGGCTAAAAGTACCATAATAATTGTAAATAAGGCGCTATAAATTCTATCTAATATCATCATGGGTTTATACATCAGCTGTCAGATCTCTCTTTATTACTAAAGATCCTACGCCACCCACCTCTATGGAAAACTTCACTCTTATTCATTACAATAACGTTGGAGGTAGATTTACGTGTCAGGTCAGAGTTTGCAGTGCTCCAATTATTCCTCATAACATATCATACCATACGACTACTCCATGGGCCCAAGTCTGGGATTTAATGGTTTCAGCTGTACATTTTGATTTGGTATCAAACTAATGCGCTGCCCAACGGAATGCTCTCTTTTCTTGTATTTTATTTGACTTTTGTGATAAGACGTGAATGCTCTCTTTTCTTTTATTTTATTTCATTCAAATGCACGGTAGACCATGTAGCTGGTGCAGCATTATTTTCTTTTATTTTTTTATTTTATTCTAGAAGTATCCTCTGGCAAGAGTAAATTTTATTAGGTACAAATTGGATGAGCCACCGACTTTCTGACTACTGATCGATGTCAACTTTCCCGTGGGGTGGCGTGCACTCTGGTGTACAGTTAGTAATTAGACATGACGCCCATACTTACCTTTCACTGTTATGGACGACCTCCTTTTTTAATATATTTTATTTATTTATCATAAGCAGCTAATGGATCATTAATGAATGCCAGGTTGGCAACTACTTATTTTGATTAAGGGGGGTAGCTGAAGAAGGTAGGTGCGCCTATCAAGTCCAGGCTTAAATGCACAAGACAAATAAAAGAGAAGTTTACTTTATATGCTAGGCCACTAAATTCTCCCTTATCTGTTTAACAAGCAATGGAAAGGTCATGATCGACCATGTCAATCATTATTTATATTTAAATATTTTCAGTCTCCTAATCTCTTTTTTTTTTTCCAGCTGCAGGATGAACGTCTTCGTTTTCTGCCAAGCTATTCGCCCCAGAGAGCTGGACTTTCTTCTTTATTTCTGTTTCTTTCTCTCTTTTTTTTGTGATAAAATCTATTATTATAATTATTATTTATTTTTCTTCTGTTGATTTTCTTACTCACAGGCCACTAATCCTCTGCACAAGAGAAAGAGGGATAAATACAGTGGCTGCAAGAACCACAACAAGGGTTACGACCCCTTCATGGACATGGTTCCCTTTTTCCTTGGTAGTTGTCATCACTATAAATCGTGGATAAACCCCATCGCTATGCCATGTATCTTGCCTAGACCATCTGTGAAAAAAATATAACCTGTAGCAGTATGTTCCTTTACCACGGCTACATCATTATTCCCTAAAACAAACGCCAGCACCAGGTCAAAAAGGCTCACAACATTCACTGGATACAAATGGCTCTGCGCACGAAAATGGGATAGAGCCTAGTGCATGTGGTTTGAGATTTCTGGTAAAGTTCGATGATGCTTGAATTTGATCTGGGTGTATATCTGTTTGTATATGTATTTTCATTGTACGTTTATACATGCTATAAAACCAGAACGATATATATATACTTTTTATATATATGCTATGAGTGGGTGTATTTACATCATTAGCACATGTATCTTAATCCATCCAAAAACTACTTGACTGGAATGTAAAAATATGATTGTTCCTCTTTGTAAAGAGTGTCTTTTTTCTATTGACGGCAGGTTTAACTTCACTGAAAATTGGTTGCATATGCTCTATTAATTTGTTCATATGTAATTCAAGGGTTCACTTGAGGCCAAACTTATCTAACTGTCATTGTTCAAATGGTGGATATTCATGATGATACAGTCTTACAAAGATTTTGACAAGATTTTGATGAACTTAGATAGCCTATCCTTTGATGGGATGCATTTAGAGCAATGTTCACAGTTGTACTCCACACACAGTTTTAACACACAACTACCCAAAACTTCTTCTTCATTAACTTGAATGCATGAAAAACATAATTCTTCCTTCATGTCTTAAATTAAACATCCCTTTGGATACAAGTTTATAAGGCAATTCTTCTCTCCATTCCCCAAGATATTAAACTTCCATTATTACACTAAAACTTAGAAACAAATAACATGTCAATGGATTAAGATGTCTCTTTTCATCTTTTCATTTTACAAGAAAATACTAACCTTCTCTCAACAAATAATACACAAATAAACAAGGCTTGCTCTCCACCCTACCATAATGGCATCATGGAGCCTCGTGGGCTCTAGCCATACCCCCGAGCAAGTAATTCTTCTAGCTCCATGATGATAAATGGAGTTTTTTTCTCCTCTTTTTTAATTTCAAAGAATAAAAACTAACATAGCATAATCCCTCATGCATTTAGGGTTTCCTACTCTCTTCTTTTTCAACCATGATCTACGCAACATGCCATCTTATTACGACAAGTAAACAAAAAGGGAAAATGGAAGTAAAGGAGTGCTTATCTCTTTTTCTTAGGTGAGGAAATCAACTCTTTTACCCTTCCTTTCTCTCCAAGCCAAACCATTTGGATCACTATCTCTCCAAAAATCTCCTCTCCTCTCCTCATTTTTCTTATCATCTTCCCTAAAGTTCTCCAAAGGGAGAAGTGGGTAACACCCTCCTCTTCCTTCCTCTCCAAGATATATAGGATTTTCAACTTGCAACCTTTTTGGATGGGGAAGTGTGGAGTGTACCTACATCCATCAATTAGAGTCTTTTCCATATTAAAGAGAAAACATGCACTTGGACAACCCCTCCATCTTTCCATCCCATCCTTTCTTCAAAATTCGTTACTTTCTATTATGAGGACTTTTGAGGGGTCAAATCATGTCTTTGGGGCACTATTATATGTCCACTTGACCCCTACCATTATGGTATAGACCCTAGGGGGTTTCTTTTTGCATCCCAACCAAGGAAATTGACCAACAACCCTCTTTAAAGGCCTATTTAAGGATCCATCCGAAATTCAAACTTGGATGAGGGTTCCTAACCCCTAACCCCACTTACACCCACACAAAACATTATCAAACACCCTCTAGACTCCAAAATAAATTATCCCTTTAATATCAACCCTCACCACTTCAACATGTTAACTTTATCTATTTCTAAGCTCTAAAAGGAGGGGGTCAAATTCATAATCGCAAGAAGATGTCTGTTCATTTTATCCATTGGTTCCCCCTTCCCATGCTAACATCGTTACCTTCCTGCACAATACAAACACAACCATAAGTAACAATTTGATATCACATAAATCTGTTAACTAAATATTTTATACTTTAGCTATATAATAATCCATTTTAAATGCATTCCACCTTCATAGTAGTGACGATAAAAAAAATGTCAAAGTTAAATGCAAGAATATCACCAAAAGATCACCTTATTTATCATCCATAATATATCTAATCATCAATTCAAGAAAAGCATATAACAAATTAGGGTTGTATTAAGTACCTACAATGGTATGGGTCTGCTAATTTTGATCATCCAGTTGCAATAAATGGAGCTCTTTTAACTAATCAAATTTATTCAATTTGGTTTTTAATCGGGAAGTCTCGGGTTTTTAAATGATATTTTAGAGGCGTGTTTATAAATGATAATTTGAATATCTTAAAAATAGGAATTAATCAAAATTGATTATTGCTTTATTATGGAGGAAATGTAATTGACGTTTGACCAAATGATTTATTTAAAATATTGATTTGATTAATTTATTTATCCTATGATGAATATAGGTTAAGTAATTTGATTAAATGTTTATTTATTAAAATATCTTAATTTTGAATGTAATCATAGAACTTAGAGATAATGAATGCTTTATTTAATCAAATAGTTTTAAACATTAAATTTTTGATTATGGAACATAGTGAGGAGCTTAGAGGTAATACATGATTATTTTAATCAAATATTTTTATTTATCAAAAACTCAATTTATTTATAATTTAGTTTTGATTATTACGGATAATCGTGACAAATGAAATTGAAGGGATAGATTTAAATATAGATAACTGTAAGATTTATTTTGATTCGAAATAGAGCAAAAGTGGATTTTAGATTCAAATGGTTTATTTAGAACGTTGAATTTTTAATAGTCAATGATTTTTTTTAAAAGGTAGAGTCTAGATAATCAAATGCTTTTATTTTAAAAATTGATTTTTGATAAGATATGAGATTGGGAAACGAAATATAAATTATTGATATAGATTCTTAAATGTCAACAATGTGATTTAAGTATTTAATATGTAACAGGATATACATCGAGTATGCACTATTAAGTATATTTGTTAGAATGAATTTGTGTACAAGTAGAGATAAGATTTAGTTGATTTATTAATGCGAAATTGTAAGAATGATTGATTTATTTGATCTAATTGTTTTGTTAATCAAGCGATTTTATTTGATCTAATGAATCACATGAGATTGAGTTGTTTGACTTATTGCTATAAAGAGTGCTTTATTTAATCCAAATGTTTTATAAATCAAGTGGATTTATTTACAATATATGGTTGTGAGACAAAGAGTTATTGTTTGGTTTAAATCCAATTCAATGACGTTATTTATTGAAATGTCTTGATTTTGGAATATGGTTGTGCAATTTAGAGTAAATGATCTAATCTTTGAATATTTCTATGTCGTGAAAATAGATGGGTTCAATTGATTGGTTAAAGGCAAGTCATGAATACTTTGTTTGATTGGATTTAGGAAATCCGAATAGTAGCTCACTTCATTGTCTGAAATGTTCTCAGTGGTTAATTGTTCATCTTTGATGTTGTGGAATTAGTGTGGATGTTTTGAAAGTCTTCCAGATAGGGGTTCATTATTGGTATGGGTGGTTGTACATGAGTCACTTTTGATGTGTTGTGGAAAATGTATAGTTACACTATGTCATTTCACTCGCTTTCACATACGATGATTTGTGCCTCCTTGGGAATAGGAGAAGGTTTTGTAATATGTGCCTCCTTGGATGGAGTGGTTTTTTTATGTTGTTTTCCTCTAGTGTTTGGAGTGGATTTTGTGACCTTGTTTACCTCCAATGTTTGGAGAGGGTCTTAACCTTGTTGCCTCCAGTGTTGGAGTGAGTTCTTGATTTGTTACCTCCTTGAATAGAGAGGTTGTATTTATCTGGTTACCTATTGTGGTTATTATCGTGTGTGTTGTCTTAGGAGAGTGGCTTGCAATGGGGGCTGGCACACAAAGTGGTGCCAGGGACAACCCTTTGTAAGTTGATTAATTCAGTGATAACTAAATGAAACTTTTAGAAGTTAGGATGTGTCAAACATTAAACAAGATTAAGTATGCCTCGCTCATGGACCCAAGGGCTTGTTTTAGACTTGGGATGAGATGAGAAGGCCTGGAATGGCAAGATCATCTATCTCGCATCCACGAGAGGTATTTGGTTCTGTATGAGTAAGCATGGGGGTCAGGATTTTGGTAGAGGCCACCAAGATAACCCATGGAGTGGGGGCTAGAGCCTAGGAAGATTCCTAGAGGATAACCCATGATGAGCTATGCGATGACACTCTTCCTAAGTCAGCAGTTTGTACTTGATATTTGTGACACTCTTGATCTATTCTTTGTCTTGAAGCAATGTAACCAATGTTGGTGTTGTGAGAGTCATATCTTGAGTTGTACATATGACCTTTCAATTTCATGTGATGTGGTACTTGTATTTATTTCGAATCAGTTTTGTGTAGCCTGTGTCTAGTGGTAGATGGTCTTGCCTTGGAATCCTTGTTACTATCTCCTAGCACGGAGGGAGTGGAACCTTTTGGATTCCACGTAGTTGGGTGGCATGCTTCTTAAATCCATTGGTTCTTCTTCTTGATCGTGTGATCGTGATCTCCAGTGGAGAGCTCATGGGATGCAGTGTCTTCTCACGCTTCATTCTTCAATTGTACTTGTAATTTTGTTACCCCTCATATGTTATCGAGGTGGAATTTGTAATATGTAGTGAGACTTGTTGGATTTACCTCATTTGGGGAATGAGTATTGTAATCATGTTGTAAATTATATTGTGGGATCATGTGGTATTTCATATTCATGGATGTAAACTTATTATGAATGGAATGTATGTGAACTTTATTTGTTAAGCAATTATATGGTATGGTTTTATTCCATGTTTTGTGTTTGGTTTAAGTAACACAGTCTCGCAACCTTAGGGGACTAGTTGGCAATGGTTAAGTGAACTTGTATGTTACTTGTTCTAACTTACATGCTAAATGTAATTATTAAAAAAAAATAAGTTCAGTTGTGTAGTAAATTGCAACTTTCCCTATGGTTATGCTAAGGCATTACACAATATTCTTTTGTTGAGAATTTAGTTTTAGGATTTGTTTTACAACTTAGAGTATTGTTACAAACCCATTGTTAATGTATGTTTGGTTTAAATATTATAGTTTTTTTAGCTTGAGATTTTAATATATGGCAATCATTGAATTTAATCCATATCCCATCTAAACTATCTACAATGACATCCTCTATATTGTAGAACACTTTTCCACCATAAATCTTGATGGAACCTTCAAATTTTTAAAATTTGAAGTGACCATAGTGAAATTTTCCTTTGCATGCTCAAAAGTACCCCTCAAAAATCTTCCTAAGTGACCTAATTTGGAGGGTAACAATTCAGAGCCAGTTGATTTTAATGCCAAATAGATTGTTTCTCTCCATTATCCTTACATTCATGTACTCCCTTGTCCGATTTCAGAGTCTTAGGATTAGATTTTCTATTTTTTTGAGATCAAAAGCAAATGCAGTTTGTTTAGTTTTACATCTGCATTTCTGACAATGTTTCAAGGTGGTCAACTTTGATCCCTAACATCTCATGAAGAATAATGACTGAAGCGAATACCTTTTGCACACAAAATCAGTGTACCTAGTTGAGCTTATGTTTCTAGTAGCAGCCCCCTATAAGTTGTTTTGATATTTCTTCAAAGTGGTGACTTTGAGAGCCTTGATTGGGGTTAAACATGTGCAGTTGTAGAAATGCCTGAGTGAGCCACTTTGGTATTTCATATTTTTTACCTCATGATAAATTTTTGTAAGTTGTTTGTTCCAATACATTCTTGGGTCAAGTTTCTACATTCCTACTCAGTTTTAGGCTCCCAGGATAAGTTATGATGGGTTATTTAATAATTTTCTGACTACATGGTTGAAATGGTGTCTCGAAAAGTTTCAAATTTTCAAAATTTAAGTACAACCCATTTCTTGTTTTGGTCTAAAACCTCTACCTATATTTTCATAAAAATTAGGTCATATAATACATTATTTTAATGTACTATTGCAGCAAACACGTCCCAGGGGCTAGTTTACAAAGGAGGTACCTGATTCTTAATGGCTAGGAAAATTTTGAGAAAATGGGTTTTCTCTAAATAATTGATTTTGGATGCACAAAAACATTATTAGCTCTAGGGGTCATCATTTGTATGCAATGAATTTTCTCCATTTGGGCTGCAGGCATAATTAATATTTGTATTTTTTCTAAAGTTACAAATACTTATGTTTAAAATATTTTTGAATATTTTAAACATTATATAAATATGAAAAATGCATTTAGGGAAATTATAAAATACATTTCAAATGTTCTAGAGGACAAGCAAGTTTAATTAATACTTTTGATTGGTCTAAAGGCGACTTTCACAGCTTTCACAGTTGCACGACAATTTCATCGCCCATCGCCAATTTTGAATGAAATTGGAGGAACCAATCAAAAATGCAATGTTTTCCATCACCCATCACTATTATATGTTACCTCTTCCACAACGAATCCACGATGCATGATGTTTTATCTCCCATCGCTAATTTCTCATTATTTTCTCTACTACATTAGAGATGTGCGATGGTCTCGAGAGAAGTTCAAAGTTTATGCATGGCAACAGTGGGTTGGTGAACTACGGAAATATTTAATGAAGATTTTAGGGAAAATGAAAGATTTCTTAAATGTTTTTTGAAGTGCAAATTTTAATTCTTCAATCTTATTGGTTGAAAACTTCACACACGCTAGTACAAGCTTCATCGCTCACCTCTATTTTGAGTTGGAAAATCAAATGCAAATCAGCGATGGATTTGTTAAAGGTAGATTTTTTGTTTGCAATCTCTTTCGTGTGATGGATTGAGGTGTTTTCCTCTCCATTGAGGCATTTTGGAAGTCTTCTGGGCAGGATTGTAATTGAGTCTTGCTTGTAGAATGTAATCACGTTTTTGAGCTTCTAAACATCTTTTAGGGGTCCATTTGAGCTCAAAATTGTTTTCTTGTGTTTCAAATTCATCCCTTGACCATTCCCAATGCTTGGACAGGGCTTCTAAGTGTATTTGTGATGAATTTTGGTTGTCAGGCAGCTACAAAAATGCCCCTTTGTCCAAAAAATGACCTACACATTTTCTCTGGCTATGGCTTCCAAGATTTATGGTGCAATAGCACTTGAATGTAATGTAGTCAGCCATTGAGTTCCTCGATGCCCTATCGTTGATCTCGTTTATGTTGCTCCATTTCCAAATCCTATCAATGATGGGTGAGATTTCCTTTCTCTGTCATTCATCGCTAATAGATGTTGCCTCTTCCTAAGTGTATTAGCGATTGGTGATCAGTTGTTTGCTTGTCAGGGATTGCAAATTAATTTTTGTTATTCAAAAGGTATTTGAGATGTACGATAAAGAATATTGGAGTAAAGAATGTGAAGGGCCTAGGTGAAAGAATTTTAAAGTTTTCAAAATGTTTAAAATGCTGTCAGAGATGGTGATTAAGTGAGAAAAATATTTTGATAAAATATTTCCATGTAAAACAAAGGGGCAAAGAGCTTTTATGCTAGGAATTAATTTTAAATGTGTAAAGTAAAGGTGAAAAGAGGGACTCAAGTAAAAAAAAAATTCCTGGAAATGTAACAATTGTAGCCTTCGTATTTTTTATAAAGAGGTAAATATTTTAAACATAAAATGAAAATAAAGAAGGGCACAGTTAAATAATTATGTAAAGTGAATATTTTATTCACTATGCAAATTGTTTTTGCTGGAGATGAGTTTTTATGAAGAATACCATTTTCACACAGTTGGATGAAAAATGAACAGAGGAGGTAAAGTATTTTGCAAGTAAAGGAATTTTCAACATGGGTTAAATGCTGAATGGAGAGAATGATGAGTTTTCACAAAGAGGAATATTTTTTTGTTATAAGGAAGGACAGCGAGGAGCAAGAAAAGAAAGAGCAAGTTCAAGATTCTTCAAAAAGCAAAGGTAGTTGAAGATTCTTCAAAAATCAAAGGTAGTTGAATATTAGTGAACCTAAATGTGCCACATGTCTTCTTCAGATGAAAATTTATGGTTTTTGTTTTTCCTTAAGTATTATCTTTCTGCCTCATTCTGGAGAGGTTGTTTTTTGTAATTAACCACAAAGAACATTTTTTATGAGAATATAGAGCATTTTAGAGTCAATTTTTAGGGTCTGAGTTTGTCAATATTATGTAAGTTTGATTGCAATATTGGAAAACTAATGCTGAATATTTCAACTTCGATACTATTTTACTCTCCTATGTACTGGTTTTATAGATTATGAATAATACAATCAAGGTTTTCTTATTTGTCTCTATCCATTTTAGATGGATGTGTGGCTCTATTCTTGTTTATTTATTCAAATAATTAATGTAGGTACTTGAATATGGTTGTAAATTTGTATTGAACAAAGTACTAGTATGCTAGTAAGAAGTAAAGGTTAAGACACAATGTTGAAATACTGTAGTGCAATATTTCAGAGCTTCATATACTACCAGGTGTGAAAATTATCATCAGATTATGTATGTGTTTGAGCTGAATTCATTCCTAGGATGAGGCACTGATTTAAGTGTGTTATTCATGTTACATAATTTGTTGGTTAATGTAGCAGCTAATCATCTTTTAAATCAAATTTACTTATTAGTATGAGTTTGTTTATGTGTTGAGCTCATTTCAATGAATCACACCTCTCATGTTTAAATGAAACATTAGTGTATAGGTCAACCTAGCCTTTATAATATTGTACATCTATTAAGCATCTAAAGAATAAAGATTTATTTACAGTGTATCTGATACTTTGGCACACAAGTATATATAAATATACTTATTGGAACCACCCTCCCAAGTTTAATAGAGCTTGAAGTGTAGGGGAGAAAGGGGTATTTTATTCACTCTCCTATTCATTGGCCATATGAATCTATTGAGTCTGAATATGAGAGAGTGGCTAATCTTTAGGACTCATTGCATCTGTTGATTTGGGAACCAACAAATTGGTGACTCTACTAGGGAGAATTTGGAAAAATCAAATGGAAGATCATCGTGCCTTAAAGAGTCAATTAGTTTGTTGAAATGTAGTTTTGGGTTAAAATGATCCAAGGACCTGGATACTTAGGAGATTGTTGCAATGTTTTTGACATATTCTTGAATTTTGGTACTTTTCTAGTGGAGAGAACTCAGAAATAGATAGATCGTAGAAGAATCTTTCTGCTCCTTGAAAATCTTTTCC
>VDFB02142923.1:0-38404 GCA_007258455.2 Sequoia sempervirens | reverse complement strand
ATTATATCTCTACGTAGATTCTTTATTGTAAGAGGGCTTTCTTTCCTATCTGCCATGTCCCCAAACTGGCCTGATGGTGATGTCACAGCTTTGGTGTACAATTAAACCAGTGAAAACCCATAAAATTATTACTGCTTTGAAATGAAATTGCTGGCAATGGAATTAGGCCTATTTTTTTTCAAAGTCTAAAATTAGACTGTTTGGTCATGTGGACGTCCACATCATTAAAAAATTTCATTTTATTTCGTTATAATTTTAACAATCAAATTACTTAAAGTAAATAGTGGGTGAGTTGTGTGTTAATTTGAAGATTAAAAGAGGTTTGACCTCTAAATTTACAAGCAATTCTCTAATTGTTTAGGTCTTTCCTTATAGAATGGAGAAGAGAAGGGTGTCATATAATTCTTATGGGTGAATAGATAAAGATTTTAACAACATTCATAGACTAAAATAATAATATGTGGGCTTTAAGAATTAAAGCTAAAAAAAATTAAAGAAGTAAGAGGTTGTTTCAAAAAAAGATTCATGCAATTAAGTTTTAGTTTGAATCTCTACTATTATTTTTTAACATTTGAGGGTTTGATCCCTGATTATGGATTTGATCAGAAGTTTTTTAGTTTTTTCAATATTTTATTTGAATATGATAGATGGGGACATATTGTCCAGGTTGTCAACATAGCTAGCTCAAATGTCATCATCATACGTGAAACCTTTCATGATATAATATCACTGTCTCTACAATACTCGATGTGTAGAAATTCTCTCTTCCCACCTTTCTTTTGGGATATCCCACCTACACGTCTCACATCTAAGTTGGTGTGATTCGATCCTCAATTGAGTTATGAGAACCTTCATTTTACATTTGAAGAGTTTCTAGTTGAGTGGGGTCCTATTGTTGTGTAATGTCTGCTTTATTGGAGTAGCCAGAAATGACCCATTTAGCCTATTTTATTCTTGAAGGCTAATTTTGGGCAATATCAGGGAATAAATTAATTAATTAAATTAAGTTGTCCAGTAAAGTAAATTTTACAAATGACTTTACTTCAATTAATTCTATAAAGTGACTTAAGTGAATTAAAAATGGGAAATATTAAAAGTTGCTTTATAAAGGTGCTTTAATGAAATATTGTAAGTGAAAAATTAAAAAGTCCCTTCGAGAAAGTTTCATGGGAAAATATAAAAAGACGAATTCATAGCTCATTTGCTCATGCTTGTTTATTTTTCTCTATTGTGGAGTTGGAGTTCTAGCTTGAACAAACCCTATGACAGAGAGCCTAAGGGAATTAGTTTTGATGGTGAGACATCTATCAATAGTCAATTGTAGGTGGAATCATACAAGTTTCACATAGGAAATTAGCGATTGTAGAATTATAATTTGTGAAGTTTGTAGGCAAGACAAATTGTTGGAATATGTGTAAGGAATGAAGAAGTTACCTAGAAAGAGAATGGACACCAAATTGGAAGAGGGAAGAAATGATATGTTGGACGTGGGAGATAAAATGACCTAATATCATCCTTTGTTGGGCGACTCAATTTACTCTTTGTTGAACATTCATGTGTATGTTATTAGATGTTGGAATTATTACTTGTTTTGGGTGAAAGGAATTTCATCATTGCCTGTTGTCCTATGTGCTTGTTGTGAGGTTTGCAAGGAGGGTTGAGGGCAATAAAGACCCCAATTTGTTTGTTGGGTGCACTAACACCTGGGTGTGTCTCATTAAGGAAGGCATGGGGAATTGGAATCCCCATTTCAACTAGTTGCCATCACTCAAAGAGAGGTGTGGGCTCTAATAGCAATCAACAAACTCCCAAGAAGAATGTAGAGGCCTGAAAAAACCTTGGATATGGAAATTTGAGAAGAAAATGTGGGCCAAAGAATGTATGAAATCAGTTGGGAGTGGTAATTCATTATATAGCATTCTTCCAAATGTTCAAACCTATTGTGATAAGGTCAGAAAATTTGATGAATGTACTTGTATTTGCATATAAACAACAAGTAATTAATGTTTTAATGATAATAAGTTTCCACAATCCATATCATAACTTTGTATAGCTTTTGGATTTGATTGTGTGCAAAAATTTTTAGCATCAACGTTTCAGATCACACTACATGATCCATCATCAGGATGAAAGAGAGCATGAGAAATGAAAGGATAATTGCAGACTTAGACAAGATAAAAAGAAGAGGAGGGGGAAGGTAAGGAGGCACGTAGACCAAGGACAAGACTAAAAATGAGGAAGAACAACAAATTAGAGAAAAAAGAGAAGACCAATTACAATAAGGGAAGAGCAAAAGAAAAAACAAGAAGGAAGAAAAAACCAAGAAATATGAATAAAATACAAAGAAGCAAGGGGACATCTAAATACAATGAATTAGGAATAAATGTAGATAAGAATAAATGAAACAAATCAAGCAAGAAAGAGAAGGATAAAGATAAAAGGGAAAATGAATAAACCCAATGATAAAAATATCAAAGAGAAAATGTAAGGAGAAGGCAAAAATTAACAATAAAGGAAGAAAGAAAATTAACAAAGGAATAGAGCGAAGTTCAAAGAGAAGAACAAATTAAATCTACAAATAAAAACACTTCAAAAAGGAAAATAAATGAATATACATGGAAGGAAGAAAAAAGGAAAATAAACCAAAGAATATAAAGATAAGCAAGGAAGAAATTAGAAAGGGGGAAAAAGAATATAAAAAAATAATGTCAACGAAAATAAGGGAAGAGAGGCAATTATGAGTAAAGAGGAAGGAAAGTAAGAGCCAAGATGCAAGTGAAAGGAGATTAATGAAAAAAAATAAAAAGAACAAATGCCAATAAATTGAACAAAAGAAGGGAACAAATCTTACAAGAATAAGAATATATATATATATATATACAAAAACAAAATTGCAACAAAGAACAATAAAAGAGAAAAGGGTGAAGTGAGAAGATTAAAATAAACCTAGAGAAAAGAATATAAGAAAGATTAACAACCTTGAAACACAAAAATAAAAAGAAAATGGGTAAAGAGAATAGAATAATGAAACCAAAGAAGGAAAACAAGAAACGCAAAAAAGAAAGAAAGAAATAAAATAAAGGAAATGAATAAAACAAATTAATAATAGATAGACAAAAGATACAAAAATAACACTCGAAAATTTATATATAAATAAAGCAAGAGAAACCAAAGAATAAATGAAAGAAAAAACACACAAGAAAATAAGAAAACCAAAAAGAGTTAGTAAACCAAAGAGAAAATGAAAAGAGGAAAATGACCCTTAGAAAAGAAGAAAAGAGAGAAGGATATAAATGAATTGACACAGGAAAAATAAGAATAAACACAAGAAAAACGAAAAGAATGCCAACAACAAGAAGGGGAAGAAAAACAAAAGAGATAAATCTAAAAACCTATAAGAATAAAAAACAAAGGGAAAAGAGAATGAATATCAAAAAAGGAATAAAAGAAAGGAATATATATATAATTTATATATATATATAAAAAAAAAAAAATTATATATATATATAATTATTGAGATTATTGGCCCTTATATATATATATAAAAGGGCCAATAATCTCAATGTATATATATATATATATATATATATATATCTAAAAAAGGCAAAGATCTCAATGATAATTGAGAAAAAGAAACTCAAGTAAAGGAATGAGGAAAGAAAAAACAAAATGAAATCCAGGAAGAGAAAAAACAAAAAACAAACCAGGGCACAAAAGAACACAACAGTCATGACAAGACTAAGGCAAAAGAGAACGAGAGAGGACCAAGATGAAAGGAGGAGGAGGAGGACAAACAAAAGGAGACACCAAATCGCCTGAGGGGAAAAAGAGGTAAGAGAGAGCGGAGGATGATGAAAGAAGAGAAAGGGGGGAGGAAAGAGACAAAAAAGAGGGAGGGGGGAAAGAAAGGGGGCGCAAAAAGGCTAGGACTGAACCTCGTTACGAAGGTTAGAAAGTAAGGGATGCCAAGCAATACTAACACCCCAACCCTCATCCCGGTTGAGGTTAGAGGGGTGGTTGCTAATGTGAATGGCTTCCATGAGCTTCCTTTTGAAAAAGTTGTCTTCTTTGCACAAGATCTAAGTGTTTTCTAAGCATATGTGGTGCTTAGTTGTAGAAGAGTGGTCCGCAAGTGTTTGATGTCTACACTATGCTCCTTAATTCTTGTGCAAAAAGAATAACCCGTTTCACCTACATAAGGGATACCACAAGAGCAAACAATCTTATATACACCGGACTCAAGTAATATGTCTCTCGAGTCCTTGAGAGAGGGGAGACGGTGGAGAAAGGTTTGAAAGCACAATGAAGTCCTTTCTTTGAAAGGATCTTGGAGATTTTTTGGGAAATACCTTCAATATAAGGCAGCGTAGCACCAGGGAGAAGATCAGGCTTAGAGGTGGAGGAATTGGAGTGGAACCTCTCCCTAGCATGGTTGAAGGCTCTAGAGATCTGTTTGCTATTGTAACCATTAAGGATGAAGACTTTACGAAGATGGGCCAACTCTTGGTCCAAGTAATCTTCATCACAGATACGAAACGCCCTCAAGGCAAGGGTTTTGAGGATACCACTTTTTTGACAAGGGTGGTGATGAGAAGACGAGTGGAGATAGAGGTCGGTGTGGGTGGCCTTACGGAAAACCCGACGACCAAGGGAGCCATCAGATTTTTTAACAAGCAAGATGTCAAGGAAAGGGAGTTGGCCATTAGATTCAACCTCCTTAGTAAAGGAGATACAATGGGCCAAGCTGTTGAGGTGGGAAACTCCATTGTATCTCCTTTACTAAGGAGGTTGAATCTAATGGCCAACTCCCTTTCCTTGACATCTTGCTTGTTAAAAAATCTGATGGCTCCCTTGGTCGTCGGGTTTTCCATAAGGCCACCCACACTGACCTCTATCTCCACTCGTCTTCTCATCACCACCCTTGTCAAAAAAGTGGTATCCTCAAAACCCTTGCCTTGAGGGCGTTTCGTATCTGTGATGAAGATTACTTGGACCAAGAGTTGGCCCATCTTCGTAAAGTCTTCATCCTTAATGGTTACAATAGCAAACAGATCTCTAGAGCCTTCAACCATGCTAGGGAGAGGTTCCACTCCAATTCCTCCACCTCTAAGCCTGATCTTCTCCCTGGTGCTACGCTGCCTTATATTGAAGGTATTTCCCAAAAAATCTCCAAGATCCTTTCAAAGAAAGGACTTCATTGTGCTTTCAAACCTTTCTCCACCGTCTCCCCTCTCTCAAGGACTCGAGAGACATATTACTTGAGTCCGGTGTATATAAGATTGTTTGCTCTTGTGGTATCCCTTATGTAGGTGAAACGGGTTATTCTTTTTGCACAAGAATTAAGGAGCATAGTGTAGACATCAAACACTTGCGGACCACTCTTCTACAACTAAGCACCACATATGCTTAGAAAACACTTAGATCTTGTGCAAAGAAGACAACTTTTTCAAAAGGAAGCTCATGGAAGCCATTCACATTAGCAACCACCCCTCTAACCTCAACCGGGATGAGGGTTGGGGTGTTAGTATTGCTTGGCATCCCTTACTTTCTAACCTTCGTAACGAGGTTCAGTCCTAGCCTTTTTGCGCCCCCTTTCTTTCCCCCCTCCCTCTTTTTTGTCTCTTTCCTCCCCCCTTTCTCTTCTTTCATCATCCTCCGCTCTCTCTTACCTCTTTTTCCCCTCAGGCGATTTGGTGTCTCCTTTTGTTTGTCCTCCTCCTCCTCCTTTCATATTCCTTTCTTTTATTCCTTTTTTGATATTCATTCTCTCTTTTCCTTTGTTTTTATTCTTATAGGTTTTTAGATTTATCTCTTTTGTTTTTCTTCCCTTTCTTGTAGTTGGCATTCTTTTGTTTTTCTTGTGTTTATTCTTATTTTTCCTGTGTCAATTCATTTATATCCTTCTCTCTTTTCTTCTTTTCTAAGGGTCATTTTCCTCTTTTCATTTTCTCTTTGGTTTACTAACTCATTTTGTTTTTCTTATTTTCTTGTGTGTTTTTTCTTTCATTTATTCTTTGGTTTCTCTTGCTTTATATATATATATAAATTTTCGAGTGTTATTTTTGTCTCTTTTGTCTATCTATTATTAATTTATTTTATTCATTTCCTTTATTTTATTTCTTTCTTTCTTTTTTGCGTTTCTTGTTTTCCTTCTTTTGGTTTCATTATTCTTATTCTCTTTACCCATTTTCTTTTATTTTTTGTTTCATTGCAACCCTCTTATTTTCTCTCTAGGTTTATTTAATCTTCTTTACTCTTTACCTTTTCTTTTATTGTTCTTGTTGCAATTTTTGTTTTTTGTATATATATTTTATTCTTGTAAGATTTGTTCCTTCTTTTGTTCACTTATTGGCATTGTCTCTTTTATTTTTCATTAATCTCCTTTCACTTGCATCTTGGCTCTTTACTTCTTTCCTTCCTCTTTACCTGCACCCCTGCCTCTCTTCCCTTTATTTTCGTGACATTATTTTTATATTCTTTTCCCCTTCTAATTTCTTCCTTGCTTTTCTTTATATTCTTTGGTTTATTTTCCTTTTTTCTTCCTTTCGTGTATATTAATTTATTTTCCTTTTGAAGTGTTTTTATTTATAGATTTAATTTGTTCTTCTCTTTGACCTTCGCTCTATTCCTTTGTTAATTTTCTTTCTTCCTTTATTGTTAATTTTTGCCTTCTCCTTACATTTTCTCTTTGATATTTTTATCATTGGGTTTATTCATTTTCCCTTTTATCTTTATCCTTCTCTTTCTTGTTTGATTTGTTTCATTTATTCTTATCTACAATTATTCCTAATTCTTTGTATTTTGATGTCCCCTTGCTTCTTTATATTTTATTCATATTTCTTGGTTTTTTCTTCCTTCTTGTTTTTTTCTTTTGCTCTTCCCTTATTGTAATTGGTCTTCTCTTTTTTCTCTAATTTGTTGTTCTTCCTCATTTTTAGTCTTGTCCTTGGTCTACGTGCCTCCTTACCTTCCCCCTCCTCTCTTCTTTTTATCTTGTCTAAGTCTGCAATTATCCTTTCATTTCTCATGCTCTCTTTCATCCTGATGATGGATCATGTAGTGTGATCCGAAACGTTGATGCTAAAAATTTTTGCACACAATCAAATCCAGAAGCTATACAAACTTAATTAATGTTTTGTTATATTTTTCTGTTATAATTGAATGATCATTACATGTTGGAAAAATATCATTGTTCTTATGAATGTCACCATGAGCATATAAGAAATCTAAGCATTCTACTATCATCATTTGGACTATTACCAATAACTTCAACTAGAAAACATCACAAAAAACTACCAATAAATTGTTTGATTAAATGTTTGAGATTCAACTTTGATAAAGTTACAAAAAAAGTTGGGTTGGATCTAAATTTATGATCATTACAGTGGTATCAAAGCAAGAGATTATACAAGACTGGAGGGTTTTTAACTTATCGAATGTCTAAAATTAATTTGTGAGTCCTGAGGATAGAGAATACATCACTTATAGGAGAAGATGATAATTTCATAATTCAGATTTTGAAGAGGGAGACAATATGGGTGACGAGGATGATCCAAAAAATCCAAGTACTGTGCAAATTTTAAATGATTTGGCTAGAGGGCAGCAATAGTTGGTTCAATTAATGACTCAAAAGATGCAAACCATTAATACCAATAAAAATAATACAGGTAACAATGTCAATGATGGAAACAATGGTGCTAATGGAAACTATGGCAACCATGGAGAGGCGAGCAATACAAATAATCTAGTCATTAACAACTCCAGGACAACTAGTAGAGCTACAGATATGCCTCTAATGACTAACTTTGTAGAGTTACCACCCAAAGGACAAGTAGGATAATAGGAAGATGGTGAATGGTTTGCATATTATTTGAGGGAGTACCGATCATTAAGAGAGGAATTTCATGCAACTATGTCATTAACTGATTTTTGTCAGGTCAAGTATAGGAATAGGCCCAAAGGGGATAGGGGACATGGGTATAATCAGGAGTTGTAGTGTAGAGTGGGCAAGTTGTCCATTCCTAGTTTTGATGGTTTCAAAAAGTGTACTACACATTTATGGGTGCAATAATTATATACATACTTTCAGCTCAACCACATGTTAGAAACATAAGCCATTAAGTACGTCACACTTCATCTTGATAGAGAAGCTCATGAGTGGTGATACCATGGTTTGATGACCTTTGGACATGATGGTATCCCTCTCGGTGGTCCTGTACTTCAACAAGTTGTATCAGGGCATTAGGTTCCTTGCACGAGTTTAATCGAATTATGTGATCCTAGTAGTGGAGTACTTAAATCATGGAAAAAAGTAAAAGAAACAAGGGAAAAAGAAATACCCAGCAGAATGCTAAACAACAAGCACCACCTAAACCAAATGCAAAGGATGATGAAGAAGTAGTTACAAGAAATGACTTACAAATTGAAGAAGATACAAGGTTAGAAGATGATTTTGTAGTTGACAATGTTGACAATAAAGGAGACTACTTTGTGAGTGAATATGAACAAGAGTATGATGAAGATGAATGTGAAATTGATCTTGAAGGTGAACTTAGTTATGCCCTAGATGAGGTCAGAGAAACACCAAGGAAGAAAATAGATCTAAACTATTATTATGTTGCTCCTAAGACTGGAGACAAGAAGAAGACAAAATAAAATTTTCCTACACAAGTTCAAAAGATCTTTTCATTCAGAACAACATCAAATGTCTAGGTTTGAAAATTACTTTCATGGTTATTGTTATTCTTGTTATGAATTTAGTCATAGAGCAAGAGAGTTTTGGATGCATGAAAAGAAAGTTGGATGGAATAAGAGCTCTAATGAATGGTCAAATAGAAGAAGTAAGGTCCTATGTTATAAATGCAATCATCTAGGTCATACTACAAGTTTTTGTGATACACAAGTAAAAAATGATGTTTTTAGATTCTCAAGAATATATAATTCTTTTACTCCTCACGTTGGTTACAAGGTCATGTGCTATAGATGCAATAACATGGGACATAAAGCATAGTATTGTAGAATTAATTTAAGGGAACCTTTCAATCATCACAAGAAGATAGGCACTATGAAGGTTTGGAGAAGAAAACAAGAGAAAGAGAAGGATGAACCTAAGCTTGTGCACACTGCACAAGAGACATCCATAATTGCTTAAAGAACAACATGAGATTAGGGGGAGATAATTATTGATGTATCATTTAGCCCCATAGACAACAACAAAGAGGTTGTATATCAGTCATAGTGTGTTTTTTATATGAGATAGGGCAAAGACAGTGTATTTGCATGTGTTCAGTAGTTTGTTGGAATCAGGTTTTATCATTAATATCAAAAGCATTGGTGTCACATTATTTCAGTTGGACATGATCTCAGTTGAATTGGTATTTATGATGGAATTATCTTAGGTTCTTAGTTGATTGTTCAATGAATGATCAGTTGTTGTATACATGTCTAATAGCAACATAGTATTGATGTCAAAGATGCTCAAGTGATAAGTGGCAACAGGGATGCATTTTGTCAAATCCTACCTTGTATCAAGGTACATTCAAGGATAATGGTGAGTATGATAATCAATACATTGAATAGGAATACAATCATTTAGAAAAGGGTAGCATTTGATGCACAACCATCTTTAAATTCAAGAGGATTGTCATAGAGCAAATCAAGGAGTATAGGTAGTCATGTGTCTAACTTAATGAAGGCAGAGATAAATATGCGACTAAAGCTTTTTGATATCATCATTCTTCTTACAAAGGTGAATTTGAGGTGCAAGGTATAAGTGTCCAAGGTGAAAGGTGTTTGTATGGTTACAAGAGATACAAGGACTTGCCATGCTTTGACATGACTAAAGTGTGGTATACATGTATGCAGTGACTATGATTGTATTGTGTCAGACAATCCTATGACTGATGAAAAGGATAAATAAGGTAAAGATACTTTTTTGATGCAAAAGAAAGTAGCACTTGTTCATTCAAAGAAAGTGGTTGGTGATTTTATGTGTTATTTGCTCAATGTGGCAAAAGTAGTATGTTACTTTCCTGACAAAGAAATATTGGAAATTGAGCATGAATCAAGTTATCATCAGGTCAATGGTTATCATGCATTTCAAGGCCTTATCACTGATTTTCCAAAGGTGATTGAACATCCATATGTTGTGACAGTGATATATTTTGATCAATTTGATATGTGTTTTGTGTAGACAAGACAATATCAGTGGTCAACTATAGCATAATTATCTAATCAGTTTATGAAGTGTTATTTTGAAGTGACAATTTGAGGTGGCATTACATTCTTATGATGCTTTGTATAATTAGTGACAGTACATTCTTTTCTAGTGAATCTTTGATAGTGCTCTTGTATCTTTGGAAGTTTTTTTAATGCACAATATGCTCTATTATGTTATAGTGTGACAATGATATCTTTAGTGTTTGACAGTAATATTTTTGTCTTGAAGAAGTCTTGCATTCACAGTGCTATGGTGACAGTATGTTGGAAACCTTTCAAACATCCTTTGCAATGAAAGTGTCAAATACGTCTTGGAAAATGCTATGGTGCTTGTATTCTTTCTACTTCTCTTTAACAATGATTGCTAGTAGTCTTCATGCACAGTGATTGCCCCCGTTTGCTCAAGAAAGGTTTTCATCTTTGTGTTGTGATAGTAGTATTGGTGGTGATAGTTTGTAGATGCTGCAAAAGTGATGGGTATGGCATATGATATGATAGATCTCTTCCACAGTGTTGTTTTTGCTTTGAGTATGTTGCAGGTATACAACAATAATGTCTTCTAATTCTACACTCAATGAACTGATGTTTGTCTTGAGAATCACAAGGGCGGTATGGATGTTGCAACTGTTATGGCTTACATATTTTGGTAATGTGACTTTGATAAAGTACAGTGATCTACATATATTTGATCTTAGTTCATGTTGGAAGTAATGTGATATTTAGGAAGTAACCTTCTACTCCTTTCAAGTGCTATGCAATTTCATTCTATTGATGGAGATATTATGCTTAGATGGTGTTTGTAACTGCTCTCAATCACAAAGGTTTAGTAGTCAAAAGTTTGCCTGTGTTGTTTACTCCTACAAAGTGAACTTTTTGTCTTGAAAGACTTTTGTTGCAAAGATAAAGTGATTGTCTTGACCATATTGACATTGACAGTGGCATAATGCCAAGGGTCTTGAAAAACTTGATAGTTATATGTTTGATATGCTTTCAGTTGCAGGGGTTTGATAATAGTTCCAATATAATTACATTCTTGACACATCGACAGTGCTATATTTTTCTTCCACTACTTTATTTTATTCAATATGTAGACAAGATAGTGTTACGGATCTAGTCTCAGTGTGTAAACACAATTGGAAGAGCTTTGCTAGATGATTATTCCATGGTGACAGTGCTTTGATTGATGTGACAGTGGATGATAATTCTTGTCTTTCCAATGCAGGTATACCTATTTTGCAAGGGGAGTTAGTGATCCTTTGTCTTTGATGTCAAAGGGGGAGAGATTTAAAGAGAATGCAGTGTTAGTTTTTCCATCAATGATAAAGGGGGAGTTTGTTGATGTTTTTCATTGATGTCAAAGGTGTTTTATTAATGTTTTTCATTTATGTCAAAGGTTTATGGAGTTTGGTTGGTTGATTTATTCAAGGTACATGGTTGCTTCATGTCAAGGTCTATCATTCATTTCATGTTATTGACGCAACTGTTAAGAATATTACAGAGGATTTCAAAGATGACAAAAGGTTTGTTTATGCTTTTTCATTCATTTCATGATGGTGATGCAAAAGTGGTATTGATAGGTATTTGGAAAAGAGTGTTGCTAGTTGGAATTTGTTCATGGTTAACTTAGAGAGTTGCAAGTTGGAATTTGTTCATGGTTCACAACATTGATATCAAAATGGTGTTCATGGTTTATGTGTCACAAAGTTGCTTCAATGCTACTTCAGGACAATCAAAGATTTTGTTGATCATTACATGGTTGAAGGTATTTGTTCATTCTTCTCATGGTTCATCTCATGATATTGGTCATTTCATGGTGTTGATGTATTATTTGATTTAAGACAAAGAATGCACTTTAGTATTGATGCTTTGATTTATGACAAAGTAATTATTGTTCATTCAAAAGGTATGGGTAGTGATATGGAGAAAAGATTGTTGTTCTTGGACTTTCTTGGAGTTCTTATGAGATTTAGGGTTTAAGTTTAAAGTTGACATTCTTCCCATTGTTTATCTGCTTCAGAGAAAGGTAGCAATCTCTTTTTAGGGTTTTTTTCATTGAAGCTTCCATATCCTATAACCTAAAACCATAAGGCTAATCTAAAACCCTAAGAACCTTGAGATGTTTATGCCTTTTGAAAACTTTCAAAGCAGATTTTTACTTTATATTCTAATCGACTAGTGACCTACAGTAAAAGGTGGAAAGTTGCTTAAGTAATGAGTTAAGGGGGTTACTCTCGTTGGACAACCGACCCCTTAACTAGCTAGACAGCTTAGATACTCATATGTTATCACCCAATGTGAGATCAATGACTATTATTTGATTGGAGAATTAGTGGGTGTAGAAGAGCAATGGTTGTCATTTAAAGTTGCATAACCATCACTTTCCAAGGCTTTTCATTTGACAGGCATTTATGTGCCAATGACTTTGTTTCAGTTACATAGTTTGATAACTGTTTGAAAAGGAAGATCAAAGGTTTTATTCAATTATAGTTTGATAACTGTTTGAAAAGGAAGATCAAAGGTTTTATTCAATTATGAATTTGGCAGGTGAGAAAGACCAAAGGTCCAGATTTAAAAAGCTAATAACAAATACTTCTAGGGGTGAACACTTTGACAGGTGATTGGATGTCATTGCCTTGTGTTTAGTTATGCACCGGTTTGTAATTGTATGGAGGTGGCAGTGGATTTAAAAGTTATGCTAGTGTATTGAGGTGGTCCCAACAGGTGTGTGAGTTCTATTTTTGTTTTGGATAGACACATGAACTCTGTGACAGGGTTTTGAATGTGTTGATATTATGTTTGTGTGAAGATTATACAAAGAAATGGGGGACATGAATAACATAGGATAAAAGATTATATGTTACCTTGTGTTTTGTTTTGTGAACAATGGTTTGAGGAATCTTGCAAAAAATTTTAGGGTATTATTATTATGGTCTGAGTGAGATAGAAAGCTTGTGAAGTTTGATTTGATATGCACATAAGGGTTTGTTTGGTCAGTGAGTTATAATGCATTAGAATTTCCAAAAAGGTTGATTGTCTTTATAGAAGAATTACTTATTTTTGTGTCATCTAAAGATAGTAGATAAGGTGTCAGGAGAAGTTCTCATTGTCTATTGTCTCTATAGAAGAATTACTTATTTTTGTGTCATATGAAGATAGTAGATAAGGTGTCAGGAGAAGTTCTCATTGTTTATTGTCTCTATAGAAAAATTACTTATTTTTGTGTCATCTAAAGATAGTAGATAAGGTGTCAGCAGAAGTTCTCATTGTTTCTTGTTCATATCATTGTGTGTGTAGAAGGGGAGTCTTGCAAAGAGATCTATGTTCATGTTTATTAGGAGAATTACATGTTGAATATTTGTATGTGAAGATTTTGATGATTTAGTGTTGTGGTATGGGAGAATAAGGGAGATGGAGTTTTGCTGATGTAGAAATAAAGCAGTGGTTTGTATTGAAACAGGGTAACCCTCTGGTTTTTCATTCATTCTCTTTTCATGATTTTCTAGTGAGGCATGTTGGTTTACTAGTGAGGCAGGTTAGTTTGCTAGTGAGGCATGATGTTTAGCCAGTGAGGCTTGTTTTTCCAGTGAGGTAGGTTAGTTTTCCAGTGATGTGTGATGTTTAGCCAATGAGGCTTGTTTTTCTAGTGAGGCAAGTTAGTTTTCCAATGAGGCATGATGTTTAGCTAGCAAGGCTTGTTGTTTTTCCAGTGAGGCATACATTTTGTAACCAGTGAGATTTTGGCCAGAGAGGCCTAATGAAACTTATTTTCAAAGTGGTTTTCACCCTTTTAGGGTTTTCCACTCATAAACCTTGTTTTATGTCTCCTCTTGGTGGTTTGTTATATTGTGTTTGATTGGTCATCTTTGTTCAAGTATTATGTTTTGATTTGCTTATCATTGTGACTCCCTCAATATTCAATACCTATAATGTTTGAAGTGTTTCCAATGGGTCTCTTTTCATAATACAAGTAAGTTAAGTTTTGAAATTTGGTTCCTCATTAGACCATTGATTCACCCCCCCCTCTCAGTGGTCCTGTACTCCAACAGGTCACCTCAATTATTGTTGTAGGTATCTTGATGGAGCACATGGATCACTTTTATTCCATGATGGTATATGTGGCTATAGGAATTATTTCCTTGTTGATGTTCGACTTTACTTTTTACCCCTTATGCAATGTATACAAAAAGTCAGATAATATTAGGAAAAAGTGTGTTGTCCACCTTGCATAATGTTATAATATAATTTAATATTGTTTGTGGTGCAACTAGAGGATCTAGGGATACATTCATCACATGGGTTAGACATTAATGGGACTACTTTATGTGTTGTATGTAACATTTGGATAAATATTTAATGTGGATTTGCACATTGGGGAAATATTTAATATTGGGAAAACTTAGTACTAACAAGTAAATGTGGGGGGAAATGGTTTTTTAAGTTCATGGTATTAGTCACATGGTTTATGTAATACCACTTAGTGGTTTTGTGCAAAATTATTTCTATAAAAGAAAGCACATGTGTAGTTGTATAAGGTTGGATAATTTGGCTAAGAGGATTAGTGAGAGCATCTCTTGTAAGTTGCATATATGAGGATTTAAAGCACGACATAAGATATGTGGTTACATGCTTGTTCACATGGAGTGCATGTAGAGAGCCCGATGTTTTAGAAGTATTTACAGAGACTCTAAAGATGTATTGTAATGATTTGTTACTAAATAATACATGAGTGATGAATGCTTTTGGAGGTTGGGATTTTTCCATGGTATATCTCATGTCATCTTTTGATAGCATGTTTTCTATTATTTTATATATGGATTTTGAATAATTTTTTGCATATATTTATCTATTTTGGTTATGTGGAAAATTTCATAGATAGCTGTAAATTTCCTTTCATTTATCCCATGGTACCTATTTCAAACAAGCATGACTAGGAGGTGTAATGTCAAAAATTGCATCCTATGTACAATTTCACATTCCATAAACCTCCCCTTTAGAAAATTAATTTATTAATGTAATATCTCTGTCATCCAACCTTAAAATTTTATGCTTAACCTTTTTTTTATTCGTAAATATATTATTATTGTTTTCAAAAAGATGATACATTACATTCCAGAAACTATAAAAAACCCCAACCATCCCCAGGATTATCCCACAGACTGCGCCAACCAAACACACCCAACTTTCAAAAACACTAAAAAACCAACCCACCAAACACATGACCATCCCATACAAGATTTCAAATTTGAGCTACCAGACAATTGTAAATGACCCAAAAACTAAGCGATAAAATGACCAACCCACACCAAACCCAGTCATGGTGCCTCCTCAAAGCCTCACCCTTAATATCCAAGATAAAGGGATAACGCTTAACCCTCACACCAAGAAGGAGAGCACGATGTAGGTCACAGGGCTGAGGGATTCCCACACCCAGTTATGTAATTATCACCACATCCATGGCGCTCTCTAGTAGACTTTCCCAAACCAGCTTCCACACCATGAGCAAAACCATTGCCTTTAGCACCTCCAAGTCTAAGAGCACAGCTATAAACTGGGTTACAATATCTACATTCGTCCGCCAGTGCTCCGCTGAATTTATGAACTCCTCACCCACATCAACTCCACCGCCCCCAAAACCAACTCATCCCAATCTATGAACATTGATTTTAGCCTCCCATGTCGAATACATCTATAGAAATCCGATAACTTTCTCGCAGACGAAAGGCACACTGGAATCTCCATCCTTGAGTAGAAGAAATGATGAGCTCCATAGTTAATATAGTCATGATGTCTCCACCAGTTTTGGCGTCCCATCAACCCTAAACTCCAACACATCTCTATCCTTCGACAAGACCTTCAATTTATGAAGCCGAATGGACAAAACTTCATCTCCCACCACCTTTCCTTCATTAAACACCCTCCACCGCCACCCTGATTCACCACACCATCCAATACCATGTCGTCGACTTTATGCTTAACCCTTTTGTTCCTGATTGTTAAGGTGTTTTTTTTGTGGATAACCTTATGTCATGCAAACATCTATGTGTCATGCAAACATCCTAGTCATTTGGATGTTACACTTCCTGCCTATCCATGAGTGTAACACCTTTGTAGCTCGCAAGCACATCAGAACAACCCTTTACATGCTTATACCTCCTCCAAACTCCATCTTGGCATTCATTCTTTCAATTATCTCATTCATTCTCTCAATCCATCTCATTTTATTCACTCAACCTATCCATTCTCTCAAACTTTCTTGCTCTTCTACACCATAGTAGCTTCATCCTACCATTGTTAAATACACATGTTATTATTCTCATAAGGCACTCAACATTGTTCTATCAAACTCGGCCTCTTCCTTTCGGCATTACCATTTTGCTAAAGGGAGGGTAACTACTATTCTTTTATTTCATTATCTATTTATCTTGTTAGCATATTATTCTAGCACATCTATCTTTTTTTATCGAGCATTTATTTTTCTGTATCGATCATATATGGTTGTCCATGGAGGTGGAAACACCAACGTAGGGGTTTGACTAATGCAAGCCCCTAAAACAACCCCAAAAATTTTCCCAGTCTTGTGTGTGCAGGTGTTGAAGGAATATCATTACTGGAGGCTTCATTTGTGGACCTCTTGTGAGTACTCTTTCTCTTTTCTCTTATTTTATCATTTCCTTTTCATTTAATATAGTTTGCATTTATCTCTATTATTTTAGTGCATCTCAAGATTCCAATTATCATATTGTTAGTAGGTTCTCAGTCATTTTCTATCATAAACACAGTTTTTGATTCCTACAAGACATCAATGCACTTTGAGGACGTCTACACACTGCATTGTCGTCCTTGGCCAAGAGCTTACCATTTTGTTGAGAAGATCAAGCTACTTGCTCTTTCAATTTTTGAAACTCTCTTATTTTAATTCTACATAAAATATAAACAATCACCTTCTATTATTTTATCCCATCACCTAAGCTTTGATCCCCGAGGTAGTTGAAGACCATTTTCCCCTTTGGACCTCGTTGTCTTGAGGGTTTTGAATCTCCTCCTCTACAGGAGGATAACAATTCTAATTTCAAACACCTAGAGTGTGATAATAATACTTATTCAACTCACAAATTCATGACCTTTAATAAACCTATATGTGGCTAATATTCAAGGACCCATTTTACAACCAAACCTGAGCCAAATAAGATCCCAACAAGTTATATTTCAATTATAAATCCAAATACAACCACCTATAGACAACCTTATAAATTGGCAAGGTGGATCCTCTCACAAGAGTGTTAGCAACTACTTGAGTGGAATGGAAAGATCTCAAAATGGCCTTTCAAAATGATCAAGTCTTCACAAAAAGAGCAAGACTAAAAAATTAAATAGGAAAAACAAAAATTGGGGACACTCAACCCTTGCACTATGAACAATATAATCCACCCCAATGGTGGTGATATGCATCAAGTAGAAGAAGCAACTCTAAGGCATTGATAACTGCCCCCAATATAATAAATCAAGATGCTTAAGGTTGAGGGCACCAAGCGATGCTTCAAATTTTGGCCAAAATGAACTATCATTTGAGGTCTCTAAAGTGTTTACCTTGTATCAATCCTTCCATTTTTTGTATCAATCCTTGTTTTTATTCTTATAGGTTTTTAGATTTATCTCTTTTGTTTTTCTTCCCTTTCTTGTAGTTGGCATTCTTTTTGTTTTTCTTGTGTTTATTCTTATTTTTCCTGTGTCAATTCATTTATATCCTTCTCTCTTTTCTTCTTTTCTAAGGGTCATTTTCCTCTTTTCATTTTCTCTTTGGTTTACTAACTCATTTTGTTTTTCTTATTTTCTTGTGTGTTTTTTCTTTCATTTATTCTTTGGTTTCTCTTGCTTTATATATATATATAAATTTTCGAGTGTTATTTTTGTCTCTTTTGTCTATCTATTATTAATTTATTTTATTCATTTCCTTTATTTTATTTCTTTCTTTCTTTTTTGCGTTTCTTGTTTTCCTTCTTTTGGTTTCATTATTCTTATTCTCTTTACCCATTTTCTTTTATTTTTTGTGTTTTCAAGGTTGTTAATTCCTTTCTTATTTTCTTTCTCTAGGTTTATTTAATCTTCTTACTCTTTACCTTTTTCTTTTATTGTTCTTGTTGCAATTTTTGTTTTTTGTATATATATATATTCTTATTCTTGTAAGATTTGTTCCTTCTTTTGTTCACTTATTGGCATTGTCTCTTTTATTTTTTCATTAATCTCCTTTCACTTGCATCTTGGCTCTTTACTTCTTTCCTTCCTCTTTACTCATAATTGCCTCTCTTCCCTTATTTTCGTTGACATTATTTTTTTATATTCTTTTTCCCCCTTTCTAATTTCTTCCTTGCTTATCTTTATATTCTTTGGTTTATTTTCCTTTTTTCTTCCTTCCATGTATATTCATTTATTTTCCTTTTTGAAGTGTTTTTATTTGTAGATTTAATTTGTTCTTCTCTTTGACCTTCGCTCTATTCCTTTGTTAATTTTGTTTCTTCCTTTATTGTTAATTTTTGCCTTCTCCTTACATTTTCTCTTTGATATTTTTATCATTGGGTTTATTCATTTTCCCTTTTATCTTTATCCTTCTCCTTCTTGTTTGATTTGTTTCATTTATTCTTATCTACATTTATTCCTAATTCATTGTATTTAGATGTCCCCTTGCTTCTTTGTATTTTATTCATATTTCTTGGTTTTTTCTTCCTTCTTGTTTTTTCTTTTGCTCTTCCCTTATTGTAATTGGTCTTCTCTTTTTTCTCTAATTTGTTGTTCTTCCTCATTTTTAGTCTTGTCCTTGGTCTACGTGCCTCCTTACCTTCCCCCTCCTCTCTTCTTTTTATCTTGTCTAAGTCTGCAATTATCCTTTCATTTCTCATGCTCTCTTTCATCCTGATGATGGATCATGTAGTGTGATCCGAAACGTTGATGCTAAAAATTTTTGCACACAATCAAATCCAGAAGCTATACAAACTTAATTAATGTTTTGTTATATTTTTCTGTTATAATTGAATGATCATTACATGTTGGAAAAATATCATTGTTCTTATGAATGTCACCATGAGCATATAAGAAATCTAAGCATTCTACTATCATCATTTGGACTATTACCAATAACTTCAACTAGAAAACATCACAAAAAACTACCAATAAATTGTTTGATTAAATGTTTGAGATTCAACTTTGATAAAGTTACAAAAAAAGTTGGGTTGGATCTAAATTTATGATCATTACAGTGGTATCAAAGCAAGAGATTATACAAGACTGGAGGGTTTTTAACTTATCGAATGTCTAAAATTAATTTGTGAGTCCTGAGGATAGAGAATACATCACTTATAGGAGAAGATGATAATTTCATAATTCAGATTTTGAAGAGGGAGACAATATGGGTGACGAGGATGATCCAAAAAATCCAAGTACTGTGCAAATTTTAAATGATTTGGCTAGAGGGCAGCAATAGTTGGTTCAATTAATGACTCAAAAGATGCAAACCATTAATACCAATAAAAATAATACAGGTAACAATGTCAATGATGGAAACAATGGTGCTAATGGAAACTATGGCAACCATGGAGAGGCGAGCAATACAAATAATCTAGTCATTAACAACTCCAGGACAACTAGTAGAGCTACAGATATGCCTCTAATGACTAACTTTGTAGAGTTACCACCCAAAGGACAAGTAGGATAATAGGAAGATGGTGAATGGTTTGCATATTATTTGAGGGAGTACCGATCATTAAGAGAGGAATTTCATGCAACTATGTCATTAACTGATTTTTGTCAGGTCAAGTATAGGAATAGGCCCAAAGGGGATAGGGGACATGGGTATAATCAGGAGTTGTAGTGTAGAGTGGGCAAGTTGTCCATTCCTAGTTTTGATGGTTTCAAAAAGTGTACTACACATTTATGGGTGCAATAATTATATACATACTTTCAGCTCAACCACATGTTAGAAACATAAGCCATTGAGTACGTCACACTTCATCTTGATAGAGAAGCTCATGAGTGGTGATACCATGGTTTGATGACCTTTGGACATGATGGTATCCCTCTCGGTGGTCCTGTACTTCAACAAGTTGTATCAGGGCATTAGGTTCCTTGCACGAGTTTAATCGAATTATGTGATCCTAGTAGTGGAGTACTTAAATCATGGAAAAAAGTAAAAGAAACAAGGGAAAAAGAAATACCCAGCAGAATGCTAAACAACAAGCACCACCTAAACCAAATGCAAAGGATGATGAAGAAGTAGTTACAAGAAATGACTTACAAATTGAAGAAGATACAAGGTTAGAAGATGATTTTGTAGTTGACAATGTTGACAATAAAGGAGACTACTTTGTGAGTGAATATGAACAAGAGTATGATGAAGATGAATGTGAAATTGATCTTGAAGGTGAACTTAGTTATGCCCTAGATGAGGTCAGAGAAACACCAAGGAAGAAAATAGATCTAAACTATTATTATGTTGCTCCTAAGACTGGAGACAAGAAGAAGACAAAATAAAATTTTCCTACACAAGTTCAAAAGATCTTTTCATTCAGAACAACATCAAATGTCTAGGTTTGAAAATTACTTTCATGGTTATTGTTATTCTTGTTATGAATTTAGTCATAGAGCAAGAGAGTTTTGGATGCATGAAAAGAAAGTTGGATGGAATAAGAGCTCTAATGAATGGTCAAATAGAAGAAGTAAGGTCCTATGTTATAAATGCAATCATCTAGGTCATACTACAAGTTTTTGTGATACACAAGTAAAAAATGATGTTTTTAGATTCTCAAGAATATATAATTCTTTTACTCCTCACGTTGGTTACAAGGTCATGTGCTATAGATGCAATAACATGGGACATAAAGCATAGTATTGTAGAATTAATTTAAGGGAACCTTTCAATCATCACAAGAAGATAGGCACTATGAAGGTTTGGAGAAGAAAACAAGAGAAAGAGAAGGATGAACCTAAGCTTGTGCACACTGCACAAGAGACATCCATAATTGCTTAAAGAACAACATGAGATTAGGGGGAGATAATTATTGATGTATCATTTAGCCCCATAGACAACAACAAAGAGGTTGTATATCAGTCATAGTGTGTTTTTTATATGAGATAGGGCAAAGACAGTGTATTTGCATGTGTTCAGTAGTTTGTTGGAATCAGGTTTTATCATTAATATCAAAAGCATTGGTGTCACATTATTTCAGTTGGACATGATCTCAGTTGAATTGGTATTTATGATGGAATTATCTTAGGTTCTTAGTTGATTGTTCAATGAATGATCAGTTGTTGTATACATGTCTAATAGCAACATAGTATTGATGTCAAAGATGCTCAAGTGATAAGTGGCAACAGGGATGCATTTTGTCAAATCCTACCTTGTATCAAGGTACATTCAAGGATAATGGTGAGTATGATAATCAATACATTGAATAGGAATACAATCATTTAGAAAAGGGTAGCATTTGATGCACAACCATCTTTAAATTCAAGAGGATTGTCATAGAGCAAATCAAGGAGTATAGGTAGTCATGTGTCTAACTTAATGAAGGCAGAGATAAATATGCGACTAAAGCTTTTTGATATCATCATTCTTCTTACAAAGGTGAATTTGAGGTGCAAGGTATAAGTGTCCAAGGTGAAAGGTGTTTGTATGGTTACAAGAGATACAAGGACTTGCCATGCTTTGACATGACTAAAGTGTGGTATACATGTATGCAGTGACTATGATTGTATTGTGTCAGACAATCCTATGACTGATGAAAAGGATAAATAAGGTAAAGATACTTTTTTGATGCAAAAGAAAGTAGCACTTGTTCATTCAAAGAAAGTGGTTGGTGATTTTATGTGTTATTTGCTCAATGTGGCAAAAGTAGTATGTTACTTTCCTGACAAAGAAATATTGGAAATTGAGCATGAATCAAGTTATCATCAGGTCAATGGTTATCATGCATTTCAAGGCCTTATCACTGATTTTCCAAAGGTGATTGAACATCCATATGTTGTGACAGTGATATATTTTGATCAATTTGATATGTGTTTTGTGTAGACAAGACAATATCAGTGGTCAACTATAGCATAATTATCTAATCAGTTTATGAAGTGTTATTTTGAAGTGACAATTTGAGGTGGCATTACATTCTTATGATGCTTTGTATAATTAGTGACAGTACATTCTTTTCTAGTGAATCTTTGATAGTGCTCTTGTATCTTTGGAAGTTTTTTTAATGCACAATATGCTCTATTATGTTATAGTGTGACAATGATATCTTTAGTGTTTGACAGTAATATTTTTGTCTTGAAGAAGTCTTGCATTCACAGTGCTATGGTGACAGTATGTTGGAAACCTTTCAAACATCCTTTGCAATGAAAGTGTCAAATACGTCTTGGAAAATGCTATGGTGCTTGTATTCTTTCTACTTCTCTTTAACAATGATTGCTAGTAGTCTTCATGCACAGTGATTGCCCCCGTTTGCTCAAGAAAGGTTTTCATCTTTGTGTTGTGATAGTAGTATTGGTGGTGATAGTTTGTAGATGCTGCAAAAGTGATGGGTATGGCATATGATATGATAGATCTCTTCCACAGTGTTGTTTTTGCTTTGAGTATGTTGCAGGTATACAACAATAATGTCTTCTAATTCTACACTCAATGAACTGATGTTTGTCTTGAGAATCACAAGGGCGGTATGGATGTTGCAACTGTTATGGCTTACATATTTTGGTAATGTGACTTTGATAAAGTACAGTGATCTACATATATTTGATCTTAGTTCATGTTGGAAGTAATGTGATATTTAGGAAGTAACCTTCTACTCCTTTCAAGTGCTATGCAATTTCATTCTATTGATGGAGATATTATGCTTAGATGGTGTTTGTAACTGCTCTCAATCACAAAGGTTTAGTAGTCAAAAGTTTGCCTGTGTTGTTTACTCCTACAAAGTGAACTTTTTGTCTTGAAAGACTTTTGTTGCAAAGATAAAGTGATTGTCTTGACCATATTGACATTGACAGTGGCATAATGCCAAGGGTCTTGAAAAACTTGATAGTTATATGTTTGATATGCTTTCAGTTGCAGGGGTTTGATAATAGTTCCAATATAATTACATTCTTGACACATCGACAGTGCTATATTTTTCTTCCACTACTTTATTTTATTCAATATGTAGACAAGATAGTGTTACGGATCTAGTCTCAGTGTGTAAACACAATTGGAAGAGCTTTGCTAGATGATTATTCCATGGTGACAGTGCTTTGATTGATGTGACAGTGGATGATAATTCTTGTCTTTCCAATGCAGGTATACCTATTTTGCAAGGGGAGTTAGTGATCCTTTGTCTTTGATGTCAAAGGGGGAGAGATTTAAAGAGAATGCAGTGTTAGTTTTTCCATCAATGATAAAGGGGGAGTTTGTTGATGTTTTTCATTGATGTCAAAGGTGTTTTATTAATGTTTTTCATTTATGTCAAAGGTTTATGGAGTTTGGTTGGTTGATTTATTCAAGGTACATGGTTGCTTCATGTCAAGGTCTATCATTCATTTCATGTTATTGACGCAACTGTTAAGAATATTACAGAGGATTTCAAAGATGACAAAAGGTTTGTTTATGCTTTTTCATTCATTTCATGATGGTGATGCAAAAGTGGTATTGATAGGTATTTGGAAAAGAGTGTTGCTAGTTGGAATTTGTTCATGGTTAACTTAGAGAGTTGCAAGTTGGAATTTGTTCATGGTTCACAACATTGATATCAAAATGGTGTTCATGGTTTATGTGTCACAAAGTTGCTTCAATGCTACTTCAGGACAATCAAAGATTTTGTTGATCATTACATGGTTGAAGGTATTTGTTCATTCTTCTCATGGTTCATCTCATGATATTGGTCATTTCATGGTGTTGATGTATTATTTGATTTAAGACAAAGAATGCACTTTAGTATTGATGCTTTGATTTATGACAAAGTAATTATTGTTCATTCAAAAGGTATGGGTAGTGATATGGAGAAAAGATTGTTGTTCTTGGACTTTCTTGGAGTTCTTATGAGATTTAGGGTTTAAGTTTAAAGTTGACATTCTTCCCATTGTTTATCTGCTTCAGAGAAAGGTAGCAATCTCTTTTTAGGGTTTTTTTCATTGAAGCTTCCATATCCTATAACCTAAAACCATAAGGCTAATCTAAAACCCTAAGAACCTTGAGATGTTTATGCCTTTTGAAAACTTTCAAAGCAGATTTTTACTTTATATTCTAATCGACTAGTGACCTACAGTAAAAGGTGGAAAGTTGCTTAAGTAATGAGTTAAGGGGGTTACTCTCGTTGGACAACCGACCCCTTAACTAGCTAGACAGCTTAGATACTCATATGTTATCACCCAATGTGAGATCAATGACTATTATTTGATTGGAGAATTAGTGGGTGTAGAAGAGCAATGGTTGTCATTTAAAGTTGCATAACCATCACTTTCCAAGGCTTTTCATTTGACAGGCATTTATGTGCCAATGACTTTGTTTCAGTTACATAGTTTGATAACTGTTTGAAAAGGAAGATCAAAGGTTTTATTCAATTATAGTTTGATAACTGTTTGAAAAGGAAGATCAAAGGTTTTATTCAATTATGAATTTGGCAGGTGAGAAAGACCAAAGGTCCAGATTTAAAAAGCTAATAACAAATACTTCTAGGGGTGAACACTTTGACAGGTGATTGGATGTCATTGCCTTGTGTTTAGTTATGCACCGGTTTGTAATTGTATGGAGGTGGCAGTGGATTTAAAAGTTATGCTAGTGTATTGAGGTGGTCCCAACAGGTGTGTGAGTTCTATTTTTGTTTTGGATAGACACATGAACTCTGTGACAGGGTTTTGAATGTGTTGATATTATGTTTGTGTGAAGATTATACAAAGAAATGGGGGACATGAATAACATAGGATAAAAGATTATATGTTACCTTGTGTTTTGTTTTGTGAACAATGGTTTGAGGAATCTTGCAAAAAATTTTAGGGTATTATTATTATGGTCTGAGTGAGATAGAAAGCTTGTGAAGTTTGATTTGATATGCACATAAGGGTTTGTTTGGTCAGTGAGTTATAATGCATTAGAATTTCCAAAAAGGTTGATTGTCTTTATAGAAGAATTACTTATTTTTGTGTCATCTAAAGATAGTAGATAAGGTGTCAGGAGAAGTTCTCATTGTCTATTGTCTCTATAGAAGAATTACTTATTTTTGTGTCATATGAAGATAGTAGATAAGGTGTCAGGAGAAGTTCTCATTGTTTATTGTCTCTATAGAAAAATTACTTATTTTTGTGTCATCTAAAGATAGTAGATAAGGTGTCAGCAGAAGTTCTCATTGTTTCTTGTTCATATCATTGTGTGTGTAGAAGGGGAGTCTTGCAAAGAGATCTATGTTCATGTTTATTAGGAGAATTACATGTTGAATATTTGTATGTGAAGATTTTGATGATTTAGTGTTGTGGTATGGGAGAATAAGGGAGATGGAGTTTTGCTGATGTAGAAATAAAGCAGTGGTTTGTATTGAAACAGGGTAACCCTCTGGTTTTTCATTCATTCTCTTTTCATGATTTTCTAGTGAGGCATGTTGGTTTACTAGTGAGGCAGGTTAGTTTGCTAGTGAGGCATGATGTTTAGCCAGTGAGGCTTGTTTTTCCAGTGAGGTAGGTTAGTTTTCCAGTGATGTGTGATGTTTAGCCAATGAGGCTTGTTTTTCTAGTGAGGCAAGTTAGTTTTCCAATGAGGCATGATGTTTAGCTAGCAAGGCTTGTTGTTTTTCCAGTGAGGCATACATTTTGTAACCAGTGAGATTTTGGCCAGAGAGGCCTAATGAAACTTATTTTCAAAGTGGTTTTCACCCTTTTAGGGTTTTCCACTCATAAACCTTGTTTTATGTCTCCTCTTGGTGGTTTGTTATATTGTGTTTGATTGGTCATCTTTGTTCAAGTATTATGTTTTGATTTGCTTATCATTGTGACTCCCTCAATATTCAATACCTATAATGTTTGAAGTGTTTCCAATGGGTCTCTTTTCATAATACAAGTAAGTTAAGTTTTGAAATTTGGTTCCTCATTAGACCATTGATTCACCCCCCCCTCTCAGTGGTCCTGTACTCCAACAGGTCACCTCAATTATTGTTGTAGGTATCTTGATGGAGCACATGGATCACTTTTATTCCATGATGGTATATGTGGCTATAGGAATTATTTCCTTGTTGATGTTCGACTTTACTTTTTACCCCTTATGCAATGTATACAAAAAGTCAGATAATATTAGGAAAAAGTGTGTTGTCCACCTTGCATAATGTTATAATATAATTTAATATTGTTTGTGGTGCAACTAGAGGATCTAGGGATACATTCATCACATGGGTTAGACATTAATGGGACTACTTTATGTGTTGTATGTAACATTTGGATAAATATTTAATGTGGATTTGCACATTGGGGAAATATTTAATATTGGGAAAACTTAGTACTAACAAGTAAATGTGGGGGGAAATGGTTTTTTAAGTTCATGGTATTAGTCACATGGTTTATGTAATACCACTTAGTGGTTTTGTGCAAAATTATTTCTATAAAAGAAAGCACATGTGTAGTTGTATAAGGTTGGATAATTTGGCTAAGAGGATTAGTGAGAGCATCTCTTGTAAGTTGCATATATGAGGATTTAAAGCACGACATAAGATATGTGGTTACATGCTTGTTCACATGGAGTGCATGTAGAGAGCCCGATGTTTTAGAAGTATTTACAGAGACTCTAAAGATGTATTGTAATGATTTGTTACTAAATAATACATGAGTGATGAATGCTTTTGGAGGTTGGGATTTTTCCATGGTATATCTCATGTCATCTTTTGATAGCATGTTTTCTATTATTTTATATATGGATTTTGAATAATTTTTTGCATATATTTATCTATTTTGGTTATGTGGAAAATTTCATAGATAGCTGTAAATTTCCTTTCATTTATCCCATGGTACCTATTTCAAACAAGCATGACTAGGAGGTGTAATGTCAAAAATTGCATCCTATGTACAATTTCACATTCCATAAACCTCCCCTTTAGAAAATTAATTTATTAATGTAATATCTCTGTCATCCAACCTTAAAATTTTATGCTTAACCTTTTTTTTATTCGTAAATATATTATTATTGTTTTCAAAAAGATGATACATTACATTCCAGAAACTATAAAAAACCCCAACCATCCCCAGGATTATCCCACAGACTGCGCCAACCAAACACACCCAACTTTCAAAAACACTAAAAAACCAACCCACCAAACACATGACCATCCCATACAAGATTTCAAATTTGAGCTACCAGACAATTGTAAATGACCCAAAAACTAAGCGATAAAATGACCAACCCACACCAAACCCAGTCATGGTGCCTCCTCAAAGCCTCACCCTTAATATCCAAGATAAAGGGATAACGCTTAACCCTCACACCAAGAAGGAGAGCACGATGTAGGTCACAGGGCTGAGGGATTCCCACACCCAGTTATGTAATTATCACCACATCCATGGCGCTCTCTAGTAGACTTTCCCAAACCAGCTTCCACACCATGAGCAAAACCATTGCCTTTAGCACCTCCAAGTCTAAGAGCACAGCTATAAACTGGGTTACAATATCTACATTCGTCCGCCAGTGCTCCGCTGAATTTATGAACTCCTCACCCACATCAACTCCACCGCCCCCAAAACCAACTCATCCCAATCTATGAACATTGATTTTAGCCTCCCATGTCGAATACATCTATAGAAATCCGATAACTTTCTCGCAGACGAAAGGCACACTGGAATCTCCATCCTTGAGTAGAAGAAATGATGAGCTCCATAGTTAATATAGTCATGATGTCTCCACCAGTTTTGGCGTCCCATCAACCCTAAACTCCAACACATCTCTATCCTTCGACAAGACCTTCAATTTATGAAGCCGAATGGACAAAACTTCATCTCCCACCACCTTTCCTTCATTAAACACCCTCCACCGCCACCCTGATTCACCACACCATCCAATACCATGTCGTCGACTTTATGCTTAACCCTTTTGTTCCTGATTGTTAAGGTGTTTTTTTTGTGGATAACCTTATGTCATGCAAACATCTATGTGTCATGCAAACATCCTAGTCATTTGGATGTTACACTTCCTGCCTATCCATGAGTGTAACACCTTTGTAGCTCGCAAGCACATCAGAACAGCCCTTTACATGCTTATACCTCCTCCAAACTCCATCTTGGCATTCATTCTTTCAATTATCTCATTCATTCTCTCAATCCATCTCATTTTATTCACTCAACCTATCCATTCTCTCAAACTTTCTTGCTCTTCTACACCATAGTAGCTTCATCCTACCATTGTTAAATACACATGTTATTATTCTCATAAGGCACTCAACATTGTTCTATCAAACTCGGCCTCTTCCTTTCGGCATTACCATTTTGCTAAAGGGAGGGTAACTACTATTCTTTTATTTCATTATCTATTTATCTTGTTAGCATATTATTCTAGCACATCTATCTTTTTTTATCGAGCATTTATTTTTCTGTATCGATCATATATGGTTGTCCATGGAGGTGGAAACACCAACGTAGGGGTTTGACTAATGCAAGCCCCTAAAACAACCCCAAAAATTTTCCCAGTCTTGTGTGTGCAGGTGTTGAAGGAATATCATTACTGGAGGCTTCATTTGTGGACCTCTTGTGAGTACTCTTTCTCTTTTCTCTTATTTTATCATTTCCTTTTCATTTAATATAGTTTGCATTTATCTCTATTATTTTAGTGCATCTCAAGATTCCAATTATCATATTGTTAGTAGGTTCTCAGTCATTTTCTATCATAAACACAGTTTTTGATTCCTACAAGACATCAATGCACTTTGAGGACGTCTACACACTGCATTGTCGTCCTTGGCCAAGAGCTTACCATTTTGTTGAGAAGATCAAGCTACTTGCTCTTTCAATTTTTGAAACTCTCTTATTTTAATTCTACATAAAATATAAACAATCACCTTCTATTATTTTATCCCATCACCTAAGCTTTGATCCCCGAGGTAGTTGAAGACCATTTTCCCCTTTGGACCTCGTTGTCTTGAGGGTTTTGAATCTCCTCCTCTACAGGAGGATAACAATTCTAATTTCAAACACCTAGAGTGTGATAATAATACTTATTCAACTCACAAATTCATGACCTTTAATAAACCTATATGTGGCTAATATTCAAGGACCCATTTTACAACCAAACCTGAGCCAAATAAGATCCCAACAAGTTATATTTCAATTATAAATCCAAATACAACCACCTATAGACAACCTTATAAATTGGCAAGGTGGATCCTCTCACAAGAGTGTTAGCAACTACTTGAGTGGAATGGAAAGATCTCAAAATGGCCTTTCAAAATGATCAAGTCTTCACAAAAAGAGCAAGACTAAAAAATTAAATAGGAAAAACAAAAATTGGGGACACTCAACCCTTGCACTATGAACAATATAATCCACCCCAATGGTGGTGATATGCATCAAGTAGAAGAAGCAACTCTAAGGCATTGATAACTGCCCCCAATATAATAAATCAAGATGCTTAAGGTTGAGGGCACCAAGCGATGCTTCAAATTTTGGCCAAAATGAACTATCATTTGAGGTCTCTAAAGTGTTTACCTTGTATCAATCCTTCCATTTTTTGTATCAATCCTTGTTTTTATTCTTATAGGTTTTTAGATTTATCTCTTTTGTTTTTCTTCCCTTTCTTGTAGTTGGCATTCTTTTTGTTTTTCTTGTGTTTATTCTTATTTTTCCTGTGTCAATTCATTTATATCCTTCTCTCTTTTCTTCTTTTCTAAGGGTCATTTTCCTCTTTTCATTTTCTCTTTGGTTTACTAACTCATTTTGTTTTTCTTATTTTCTTGTGTGTTTTTTCTTTCATTTATTCTTTGGTTTCTCTTGCTTTATATATATATATAAATTTTCGAGTGTTATTTTTGTCTCTTTTGTCTATCTATTATTAATTTATTTTATTCATTTCCTTTATTTTATTTCTTTCTTTCTTTTTTGCGTTTCTTGTTTTCCTTCTTTTGGTTTCATTATTCTTATTCTCTTTACCCATTTTCTTTTATTTTTTGTGTTTTCAAGGTTGTTAATTCCTTTCTTATTTTCTTTCTCTAGGTTTATTTAATCTTCTTACTCTTTACCTTTTTCTTTTATTGTTCTTGTTGCAATTTTTGTTTTTTGTATATATATATATTCTTATTCTTGTAAGATTTGTTCCTTCTTTTGTTCACTTATTGGCATTGTCTCTTTTATTTTTTCATTAATCTCCTTTCACTTGCATCTTGGCTCTTTACTTCTTTCCTTCCTCTTTACTCATAATTGCCTCTCTTCCCTTATTTTCGTTGACATTATTTTTTTATATTCTTTTTCCCCCTTTCTAATTTCTTCCTTGCTTATCTTTATATTCTTTGGTTTATTTTCCTTTTTTCTTCCTTCCATGTATATTCATTTATTTTCCTTTTTGAAGTGTTTTTATTTGTAGATTTAATTTGTTCTTCTCTTTGACCTTCGCTCTATTCCTTTGTTAATTTTGTTTCTTCCTTTATTGTTAATTTTTGCCTTCTCCTTACATTTTCTCTTTGATATTTTTATCATTGGGTTTATTCATTTTCCCTTTTATCTTTATCCTTCTCCTTCTTGTTTGATTTGTTTCATTTATTCTTATCTACATTTATTCCTAATTCATTGTATTTAGATGTCCCCTTGCTTCTTTGTATTTTATTCATATTTCTTGGTTTTTTCTTCCTTCTTGTTTTTTCTTTTGCTCTTCCCTTATTGTAATTGGTCTTCTCTTTTTTCTCTAATTTGTTGTTCTTCCTCATTTTTAGTCTTGTCCTTGGTCTACGTGCCTCCTTACCTTCCCCCTCCTCTCTTCTTTTTATCTTGTCTAAGTCTGCAATTATCCTTTCATTTCTCATGCTCTCTTTCATCCTGATGATGGATCATGTAGTGTGATCCGAAACGTTGATGCTAAAAATTTTTGCACACAATCAAATCCAGAAGCTATACAAACTTAATTAATGTTTTGTTATATTTTTCTGTTATAATTGAATGATCATTACATGTTGGAAAAATATCATTGTTCTTATGAATGTCACCATGAGCATATAAGAAATCTAAGCATTCTACTATCATCATTTGGACTATTACCAATAACTTCAACTAGAAAACATCACAAAAAACTACCAATAAATTGTTTGATTAAATGTTTGAGATTCAACTTTGATAAAGTTACAAAAAAAGTTGGGTTGGATCTAAATTTATGATCATTACAGTGGTATCAAAGCAAGAGATTATACAAGACTGGAGGGTTTTTAACTTATCGAATGTCTAAAATTAATTTGTGAGTCCTGAGGATAGAGAATACATCACTTATAGGAGAAGATGATAATTTCATAATTCAGATTTTGAAGAGGGAGACAATATGGGTGACGAGGATGATCCAAAAAATCCAAGTACTGTGCAAATTTTAAATGATTTGGCTAGAGGGCAGCAATAGTTGGTTCAATTAATGACTCAAAAGATGCAAACCATTAATACCAATAAAAATAATACAGGTAACAATGTCAATGATGGAAACAATGGTGCTAATGGAAACTATGGCAACCATGGAGAGGCGAGCAATACAAATAATCTAGTCATTAACAACTCCAGGACAACTAGTAGAGCTACAGATATGCCTCTAATGACTAACTTTGTAGAGTTACCACCCAAAGGACAAGTAGGATAATAGGAAGATGGTGAATGGTTTGCATATTATTTGAGGGAGTACCGATCATTAAGAGAGGAATTTCATGCAACTATGTCATTAACTGATTTTTGTCAGGTCAAGTATAGGAATAGGCCCAAAGGGGATAGGGGACATGGGTATAATCAGGAGTTGTAGTGTAGAGTGGGCAAGTTGTCCATTCCTAGTTTTGATGGTTTCAAAAAGTGTACTACACATTTATGGGTGCAATAATTATATACATACTTTCAGCTCAACCACATGTTAGAAACATAAGCCATTGAGTACGTCACACTTCATCTTGATAGAGAAGCTCATGAGTGGTGATACCATGGTTTGATGACCTTTGGACATGATGGTATCCCTCTCGGTGGTCCTGTACTTCAACAAGTTGTATCAGGGCATTAGGTTCCTTGCACGAGTTTAATCGAATTATGTGATCCTAGTAGTGGAGTACTTAAATCATGGAAAAAAGTAAAAGAAACAAGGGAAAAAGAAATACCCAGCAGAATGCTAAACAACAAGCACCACCTAAACCAAATGCAAAGGATGATGAAGAAGTAGTTACAAGAAATGACTTACAAATTGAAGAAGATACAAGGTTAGAAGATGATTTTGTAGTTGACAATGTTGACAATAAAGGAGACTACTTTGTGAGTGAATATGAACAAGAGTATGATGAAGATGAATGTGAAATTGATCTTGAAGGTGAACTTAGTTATGCCCTAGATGAGGTCAGAGAAACACCAAGGAAGAAAATAGATCTAAACTATTATTATGTTGCTCCTAAGACTGGAGACAAGAAGAAGACAAAATAAAATTTTCCTACACAAGTTCAAAAGATCTTTTCATTCAGAACAACATCAAATGTCTAGGTTTGAAAATTACTTTCATGGTTATTGTTATTCTTGTTATGAATTTAGTCATAGAGCAAGAGAGTTTTGGATGCATGAAAAGAAAGTTGGATGGAATAAGAGCTCTAATGAATGGTCAAATAGAAGAAGTAAGGTCCTATGTTATAAATGCAATCATCTAGGTCATACTACAAGTTTTTGTGATACACAAGTAAAAAATGATGTTTTTAGATTCTCAAGAATATATAATTCTTTTACTCCTCACGTTGGTTACAAGGTCATGTGCTATAGATGCAATAACATGGGACATAAAGCATAGTATTGTAGAATTAATTTAAGGGAACCTTTCAATCATCACAAGAAGATAGGCACTATGAAGGTTTGGAGAAGAAAACAAGAGAAAGAGAAGGATGAACCTAAGCTTGTGCACACTGCACAAGAGACATCCATAATTGCTTAAAGAACAACATGAGATTAGGGGGAGATAATTATTGATGTATCATTTAGCCCCATAGACAACAACAAAGAGGTTGTATATCAGTCATAGTGTGTTTTTTATATGAGATAGGGCAAAGACAGTGTATTTGCATGTGTTCAGTAGTTTGTTGGAATCAGGTTTTATCATTAATATCAAAAGCATTGGTGTCACATTATTTCAGTTGGACATGATCTCAGTTGAATTGGTATTTATGATGGAATTATCTTAGGTTCTTAGTTGATTGTTCAATGAATGATCAGTTGTTGTATACATGTCTAATAGCAACATAGTATTGATGTCAAAGATGCTCAAGTGATAAGTGGCAACAGGGATGCATTTTGTCAAATCCTACCTTGTATCAAGGTACATTCAAGGATAATGGTGAGTATGATAATCAATACATTGAATAGGAATACAATCATTTAGAAAAGGGTAGCATTTGATGCACAACCATCTTTAAATTCAAGAGGATTGTCATAGAGCAAATCAAGGAGTATAGGTAGTCATGTGTCTAACTTAATGAAGGCAGAGATAAATATGCGACTAAAGCTTTTTGATATCATCATTCTTCTTACAAAGGTGAATTTGAGGTGCAAGGTATAAGTGTCCAAGGTGAAAGGTGTTTGTATGGTTACAAGAGATACAAGGACTTGCCATGCTTTGACATGACTAAAGTGTGGTATACATGTATGCAGTGACTATGATTGTATTGTGTCAGACAATCCTATGACTGATGAAAAGGATAAATAAGGTAAAGATACTTTTTTGATGCAAAAGAAAGTAGCACTTGTTCATTCAAAGAAAGTGGTTGGTGATTTTATGTGTTATTTGCTCAATGTGGCAAAAGTAGTATGTTACTTTCCTGACAAAGAAATATTGGAAATTGAGCATGAATCAAGTTATCATCAGGTCAATGGTTATCATGCATTTCAAGGCCTTATCACTGATTTTCCAAAGGTGATTGAACATCCATATGTTGTGACAGTGATATATTTTGATCAATTTGATATGTGTTTTGTGTAGACAAGACAATATCAGTGGTCAACTATAGCATAATTATCTAATCAGTTTATGAAGTGTTATTTTGAAGTGACAATTTGAGGTGGCATTACATTCTTATGATGCTTTGTATAATTAGTGACAGTACATTCTTTTCTAGTGAATCTTTGATAGTGCTCTTGTATCTTTGGAAGTTTTTTTAATGCACAATATGCTCTATTATGTTATAGTGTGACAATGATATCTTTAGTGTTTGACAGTAATATTTTTGTCTTGAAGAAGTCTTGCATTCACAGTGCTATGGTGACAGTATGTTGGAAACCTTTCAAACATCCTTTGCAATGACAGTGTCAAATACGTCTTGGAAAATGCTATGGTGCTTGTATTCTTTCTACTTCTCTTTAACAATGATTGCTAGTAGTCTTCATGCACAGTGATTGCCCCCGTTTGCTCAAGAAAGGTTTTCATCTTTGTGTTGTGATAGTAGTATTGGTGGTGATAGTTTGTAGATGCTGCAAAAGTGATGGGTATGGCATATGATATGATAGATCTCTTCCACAGTGTTGTTTTTGCTTTGAGTATGTTGCAGGTATACAACAATAATGTCTTCTAATTCTACACTCAATGAACTGATGTTTGTCTTGAGAATCACAAGGGCGGTATGGATGTTGCAACTGTTATGGCTTACATATTTTGGTAATGTGACTTTGATAAAGTACAGTGATCTACATATATTTGATCTTAGTTCATGTTGGAAGTAATGTGATATTTAGGAAGTAACCTTCTACTCCTTTCAAGTGCTATGCAATTTCATTCTATTGATGGAGATATTATGCTTAGATGGTGTTTGTAACTGCTCTCAATCACAAAGGTTTAGTAGTCAAAAGTTTGCCTGTGTTGTTTACTCCTACAAAGTGAACTTTTTGTCTTGAAAGACTTTTGTTGCAAAGATAAAGTGATTGTCTTGACCATATTGACATTGACAGTGGCATAATGCCAAGGGTCTTGAAAAACTTGATAGTTATATGTTTGATATGCTTTCAGTTGCAGGGGTTTGATAATAGTTCCAATATAATTACATTCTTGACACATCGACAGTGCTATATTTTTCTTCCACTACTTTATTTTATTCAATATGTAGACAAGATAGTGTTACGGATCTAGTCTCAGTGTGTAAACACAATTGGAAGAGCTTTGCTAGATGATTATTCCATGGTGACAGTGCTTTGATTGATGTGACAGTGGATGATAATTCTTGTCTTTCCAATGCAGGTATACCTATTTTGCAAGGGGAGTTAGTGATCCTTTGTCTTTGATGTCAAAGGGGGAGAGATTTAAAGAGAATGCAGTGTTAGTTTTTCCATCAATGATAAAGGGGGAGTTTGTTGATGTTTTTCATTGATGTCAAAGGTGTTTTATTAATGTTTTTCATTTATGTCAAAGGTTTATGGAGTTTGGTTGGTTGATTTATTCAAGGTACATGGTTGCTTCATGTCAAGGTCTATCATTCATTTCATGTTATTGACGCAACTGTTAAGAATATTACAGAGGATTTCAAAGATGACAAAAGGTTTGTTTATGCTTTTTCATTCATTTCATGATGGTGATGCAAAAGTGGTATTGATAGGTATTTGGAAAAGAGTGTTGCTAGTTGGAATTTGTTCATGGTTAACTTAGAGAGTTGCAAGTTGGAATTTGTTCATGGTTCACAACATTGATATCAAAATGGTGTTCATGGTTTATGTGTCACAAAGTTGCTTCAATGCTACTTCAGGACAATCAAAGATTTTGTTGATCATTACATGGTTGAAGGTATTTGTTCATTCTTCTCATGGTTCATCTCATGATATTGGTCATTTCATGGTGTTGATGTATTATTTGATTTAAGACAAAGAATGCACTTTAGTATTGATGTTTGATTTATGACAAAGTAATTATTGTTCATTCAAAAGGTATGGGTAGTGATATGGAGAAAAGATTGTTGTTCTTGGACTTTCTTGGAGTTCTTATGAGATTTAGGGTTTAAGTTTAAAGTTGACATTCTTCCCATTGTTTATCTGCTTCAGAGAAAGGTAGCAATCTCTTTTTAGGGTTTTTTTCATTGAAGCTTCCATATCCTATAACCTAAAACCATAAGGCTAATCTAAAACCCTAAGAACCTTGAGATGTTTATGCCTTTTGAAAACTTTCAAAGCAGATTTTTACTTTATATTCTAATCGACTAGTGACCTACAGTAAAAGGTGGAAAGTTGCTTAAGTAATGAGTTAAGGGGGTTACTCTCGTTGGACAACCGACCCCTTAACTAGCTAGACAGCTTAGATACTCATATGTTATCACCCAATGTGAGATCAATGACTATTATTTGATTGGAGAATTAGTGGGTGTAGAAGAGCAATGGTTGTCATTTAAAGTTGCATAACCATCACTTTCCAAGGCTTTTCATTTGACAGGCATTTATGTGCCAATGACTTTGTTTCAGTTACATAGTTTGATAACTGTTTGAAAAGGAAGATCAAAGGTTTTATTCAATTATAGTTTGATAACTGTTTGAAAAGGAAGATCAAAGGTTTTATTCAATTATGAATTTGGCAGGTGAGAAAGACCAAAGGTCCAGATTTAAAAAGCTAATAACAAATACTTCTAGGGGTGAACACTTTGACAGGTGATTGTATGTCATTGCCTTGTGTTTAGTTATGCACCGGTTTGTAATTGTATGGAGGTGGCAGTGGATTTAAAAGTTATGCTAGTGTATTGAGGTGGTCCCAACAGGTGTGTGAGTTCTATTTTTGTTTTGGATAGACACATGAACTCTGTGACAGGGTTTTGAATGTGTTGATATTATGTTTGTGTGAAGATTATACAAAGAAATGGGGGACATGAATAACATAGGATAAAAGATTATATGTTACCTTGTGTTTTGTTTTGTGAACAATGGTTTGAGGAATCTTGCAAAAAATTTTAGGGTATTATTATTATGGTCTGAGTGAGATAGAAAGCTTGTGAAGTTTGATTTGATATGCACATAAGGGTTTGTTTGGTCAGTGAGTTATAATGCATTAGAATTTCCAAAAAGGTTGATTGTCTTTATAGAAGAATTACTTATTTTTGTGTCATCTAAAGATAGTAGATAAAGGTGTCGGGAGAAGTTCTCATTGTCACATTGTCTCATGAAGAATTACTTGTTGCATCATATGAAGATAGTGATGAGTGTGTCGGGAGAAGTTCTCATTGTTTATTATCTCTATAAAAATTACTTATTTTGTAATCATCTAAAGATATTAGATAAGATTAATCGTGAGGGGAGTTCTCATTGTTTCTTGTTCGCTTATCATTGTATTGTGAAGGGAGTCTTGCAAAGAGATCTATGTTCATGTTTATTAGAATTACATGTTGAATATTTGTATGTGAAGATTTTGATGGTTTGCGAGTGTTGTAGGTATGGGAGAATAAGGGAGATGGAGTTTTGTTGATGTAGATATAAAGCAGTGGTTTGTATTGAAACAGGGTAACCCTCTGGTTTTTCATTCATTCTCTTTTCATGATTTTCTAGTGAGGCATGTTGGTTTACTAGTGAGGCAGGTTAGTTTGCTAGTGAGGGCGTGTTTGCTTGATGAGGCTTGTTTTTCGATGAGAGTAGGTTAGTTTTCATTTGATGTGTGATGTTTAGCCAATGGGGAGCTGTTTTCTAATTGAGGCAAGTTAGTTTTCAATGAGGCATGATGTTTTAGCTAAGCAGGCTTGTTGTTTTTCGATGGGGCATACATTTGTAACGAGTGAATTTTGGCGGAGAGGCCTAATGGAAGAGCACTATTTTCAAAGTGGTTTCTACACTTGCCCTTCGGTTTCCGCTCATAAACTAACTTGTTTATGTCTCCTCTTGGTGGTTTATCATATTGTACTTGAGAGGTCATCTTTGTTCAAGTATCATGTTCTGATTTACATATCATTGTGACTCACTCAATGTATTCAATACCTATAATGTTTGAAGTGTTTTCAATGGATCTCTTGGCATAATACAAGTTTGTTAATTATTAAAATTTGGTTCCTCATTAGACCATTGATTCACC
>VDFB02142922.1:0-12189 GCA_007258455.2 Sequoia sempervirens | reverse complement strand
AGGAGGAAAACAAGTTTCCTCTCCCATAACCACATCTTTTATTCCAACATTCACAACTCCAACCATAGCATCAACCATACAATATACTAATGCCCTAAATCTAAGCATAGGGTTTCCTAGTGAGAATCTCTATATTTTTTTCACACCACCATGTGCATCACCTTTCATAAACATGCCACATTGTAACCCATTGGTCACTCACTCTAGATCATTGTACTAAAAAAACTCTTAGAATATGTCACCCAATGATCGAGTGATCAATCAACTTTTCTAGAATGTGACATCACTTCAACAATAAATCTCCACATTGAATCAAAATAAAAATGGTAAACTTCGGCAATACCTCACATGAAATCCTTTGCCACTTTCTATTCTCAAAATACCCATATCTCCAAATTTTGAGATACCCCAATTTGAAAAGTATAATTGCAAGGGAGATCCTAATAACCATGTGTCAAGTTTTAAAATTTTATGTATCAATTTCATGTTTGAAGATACAATCTTACCAAAGCTCTTTCCTAGAACATCGAAACAAATGGCCTTGGAATGGTTTTTCTTATTCCCAAAAAACTTAATAACTTCATTCACACCACTTGTTAGTGCATTTATCAAATATTTTCAAGTAAACATTAGTCATCAAGTGATGTTAATTTACATAGTTCATTGTAAACAAGGACCTAAATAAAAGGCAACATACTTTATAGGATGATATAAATAATTTTAATAATAAATATCATATAGTCTTTTTGATGTTGATAACCAAAGAGTGTTTATAGGTAACTTAAACCTAATATTCAATAAATATTTTATTAATGAATTATCCATCCTTTACACACTTATGCATGACTCTCTATGATTATCAAATATCAATTATTTAGTATGAAGGAACAAATTTAGTGACCCCTATTGGTCAATCTAAATCCATACCTCAAAAAAACTACCCATCATTTAAAAAGGAAACAAAAAACATCACTAAGATAAACACTCCTCAAATCGCTAATAACATTGAAATTCATGTTGCTATCACAAATACAACTCCTTATCAATTTATACCAAGAGATAAGAAATTTTCACAATCACCCAATTCTCTGCTTGTGATCATGTTACAATTCTTAATTAAGAACCTAATTGAACTCCTTGCGATTAGACTGGTAGACACAAGTAAACCTTTACAACCAAACATTAATGTCAATGCATTTTATTAGTATCATCATACACCTAGACACAATGCAGAATGTTTTATGTTTCTTAAGCACCAATTGTAATACCTTATCTATTATAATCAAATCAAGTTGCCTCATGTTAATGACAAAGGAAATAAGTTAGTCTAACTGCCTAACAAAAACATGCACATCTTCACAAATCCATTACCAAGTCATTCATCCAACTTTATGAAAATTAGTGATAATGATGAAGAAGATGATGATTTTTCCAATAGTGTTTACACAATAGAAGTTCAACCTCATAAGGTTTGAACCACTTTATTGCCTAAAATTTATTTTACTCATATTGATGCATCGATAACTACACCTGATGGTCCTCTCTATATCACCAGTCATATTAATGATAAACCCACAAGGGGAATACTAATTGATATTTTGTGTCTAAAGAATCTAATAGTAGAAGAATTTCTATTTGTGCATGATCTTTACAAATTATACAACTATGAACAATGAAAAGCATGGCTAAAAACTTATGATGGTTCTATCCACCCTACAATAGGTTGGATAATATCCTAATTAAAGTTGGAGAAATATAGTTAGATGTTTCATTCATCATTATTTTGATGTCAGACCAAATTCATTTGAAGTTAGTGTATCCATGGCTACACTCAATGAATATAGTCTCATTGGTTATACACAAATGTATAAAGTTTCCATTTGAGGATTAAATACATACAACTTCCATAGTGGATGTAAACCTTTATCTTCTTGTGGAAATTTTTCATTAGATTATTTTTTCCCCTAACATATTCGACCTATAAAACCCTATTAAGATAACTTTTTCATATCATATCAATAGTTTAAAGCCAAAAATTTAGCATAGCTATCTCTTATTCATATCCCACTTGGTGTTCCTTGACGTACTATGAATTTAATGGATGTTTCTCCTACCCCAAAGGAAACGGAGGAACCTAAGCCTAAACTATGTCTTTTCCCTCAACCACCTAATATGTATGCTATACTTCCACCCTCATCATTCCATAAAAGACCAAGGGATACTCATATAATCAACTTTGTACCTCTAAAACAAAATAAAGTTTATATAATAACATATGGGTCAGTGTAGGATCATGGGAGGCCAAACTAGGCCCCTAAGTGGCAATTAAATTCATAAATATAGAGTTATGTAACTTGACATTAAAAATTTGAATAGGGTATTAACATAATTTGAAAATATGTTAGAACAAAATTTGTAGCAAATTGAATGTAGTTTCTAAGCTATTAGTCCTTTTTTGGGAAAAAAGTAAATCTATTTGTTGAAAATTTGAAATTTCAATGCAGTAGTACTAAATTTTCAAGAAAAAAGTAAAAAAGCAGTTGCTTGTCTGGCCACCGTAATGGAGAGAAAAAATAAATATTTTATTCTAAATATTTAAATATAAGTAGAGGACACATTCCTAGATTTGACAAATATTTTTTTGTAATTTATTTGCATGTAAATATTTAGTTATGAATTTTCAAGTAGGAATTTTTTAAAATATTAAAAAACCATTTGTTTGGTTGAGCTAACTTGGTCAAAAAGTTATGAAGTTTGATAATTTTTCTTTTTTTTTTAAACTATGGTTTGCGAAGCATAGTGTGTGATGCATATTTTTGATTAAAAAATTATTTAACCATTTGAAACAATGAAAATAGGCCACCCTACCCTTGCAAAAGATAAGGAAAGCTAGGATTTAGGACCTAGACATATTTCCCTAAAGTTTCACTCAAGGAAACCTTAGAGATCTCAATCCAAATGTAGAAAGAGGGGAAAGAGATCTTGCAATAAGGTCTCCTAGGGTGTGATTAAGGACTAAAAGGGGGTTCACCACCAAGCTAAGGCTTGGAAAGAATAGTAACATGCAAGACCTAATTATGAAACCTAATGATATGGAAGAATTAAATAAAAGACCTAGAAATGAATGTAAATTTGAACAAAAAGCTAAGAAATCATAGGGATACACCAAGAAACTTGTAGAAGCTCATAATATAGTCTAAAATATTGAAAATGATAAATTTAGGGCACACTAGGACTCATATGCCAGGCTAGGCATATCTGTCCCAGTCTAGGGTTTTTGGGTTGAAACAATTCCTCTTAGTGTTGACTGAAGATCTTCAAAAATATGGAGAATTTCCTATACTAGGACTCATACCCCACTTATTGCGTATAATTCCCATTCTACTTTGTTGGAAATTAAAAATCTTAATCTACTCTCTAATCTCTGCTGTTTCTTCCCAATCTAATTTCTAGATCTAGACCTTAAAAAAGACCTACAAAATAGAATCTAATATAGGGTGTCTCAACGCTTTCCATCATCTGCAAAAGGAAAACACAAAAAAAAAATGAAAAATACAAGGACCTTTTGGGTCAACATGGAAGAGACATAGGGTATCTCTATGCTTTGCATCATCCCCATAAGGAAAACACAAAAAACCAAACACAAAGATAGGGACCTTTTGGGTCAACATGGAAGAGACATAGGGCATCTCTACACTTTGTTTCATCCCCAAAAGGAAAACACAAAACAAAAGAGAAAAAGATAATATGTGACATATAGAAGAAGAGAGGTACAAATAGAAGAAGTGTACAAAGAGAGAGAAAACATTGAACACACGATATGGGGGAGCGTGATACACATGAAAGTGCAAAAGGGAAAATAAAAAGAGAAATGAAAAACAAGGTAGTTAAGCGAATATGAGTCAACCATCTAACAAGTCATCCACCTCCCAATCATGTTTAGTGCAATGTGAGGGTAGTTCACTATCTAAAGGTAGAATTACAAGTGCTAAACTAGGGTTCGTACTAGGTTCTTCACTTGGTTAAGAGGATTTTTCATTTAATCTCATTGTAGAGGAGAATAAAGAGTTTAGATCATTATTCCCTTCTTCATCTATTTTCTATCATCACATCATCATCATCATCATCATCAAGATTGATGATGATGAGAGGACGAAGTGTAGTTTCCAAGGAAGGATGTATCAGAATTTGTGGCTGTTGGATTGGTTCATTTTGTTGTGAACATTGCACTAGACTATCTTGTGGTTGGTCAGGAGAAGAAGGGTGGTCATTTATTACTTTTTTCAAAGGTGGAGGTTGATTGTGCTTATTTTCTTCTATGTAGGATTGACATGCAAGGAGATGACAATGACGTCTACGTTCCCTAGCACCATGGTTTCATTTGATTTTATTTTGGAGTTGTTGAGGTGAAGAGTGGATTGAGTCATCATAGGTTCTTCTACTTCTAAAGGGGGAAGAACAAAATAAATGGAAGAGGATGGATCAATCACTTTCTCTTTAGCTTTATACACTTGTTTAATTCAAGGAGGTACGATGGGATTGGTTTCATTTTCTCTAGGTCATTTCAATGAGGAAGGTGAAGTGTTCATTTTTGGTTGTTCATGAGGTTGTATGGTTTTTTCCTTGTCAGACTTAGGTTGAAGCATGGTTTCATTTATGATAGGAAGAGCGGAAGTTGACAGGGACATGTAATGTAGAGAAAATTTGGCTATGTTTTTGGATTTGAACTTTTGATAGGTTATGAAAAAGAAGTCTTTACAAGGGGTAATGGGTTCCATAGGTGTGGGCCAAAATGATTCTAAGGAAAAATTACCTTTATACGATAATGGTTGAAAGCCAGTATGGTGTATGGTAAATATTTCATTACCATGTGGAAACTTCAAACACTTGTGAACCACTAAAGGGACTACTTTCATTGAGCAAAGCCAAGGATGGCCTAGCCACAAATGAAATTGATCTAATTGTGGAAAAATAGAAAATGTTACATATAAATTTTTGGGTCCTATTTGCATGATCAAACTGATCATAGGGCATGCAAAACTAGTATGTGTCTTAATCCATGCAGTTTCTTTATTATAATCATCTTGATAGATATCGTTTAATACTAAAAAGTCTTATGTGATCAAATTCTCACCACATGATGGATCTATTAATATCCCATTGGTGGGTTTATCATAGATTCTACTAGCTATGTAAAGAGGACCATCAGGAAGTTTTTGAATTATATCTTTAGCAGAAAAAATGATATCAAGAGATTTATTGTTTTTCCCCTTATGAGGGATAATGTCTATCACACGCACAAGTTTCTCCATAGGATTAACTTGGGTAATAGTTGGAGTTATATCATTTTTTTCATTATTTTTATTAACATTCATTACATCAGTGTTTGAAGGTTCACTAGGCTTGAAAAATGAGATATTGTGTTTAGGCATGGGATTGGTGAAAATTTGTAAATTCTAGATAGGGGGTTCAACAAAATTATTGCCTTGATCCTTAACATCCGCAATGGAAAAATGGCCCGAATCAATGAATTCTTGAACTAAATGTTTTAGATGCTTGCACCATTTAGTGTCATGTCCATTTGGTGATGAAAATGACAATAAGCATTAGGTTTGAAGGTGGGTGGTAATGGCTGGTTGGGATCAAGTGGTTTAACGGGTTGCAAAGTGATCATGTGTTGTGTAGGGTATTAGGTAAGGTAGAAAATTATCTCTTCGAGTCCCCATAGGTATAAGGCACCACCATTTTAATTGTTGCCACTTGGTTTGGAATTGGTTGGGTTGGTTGTAGTTGTGGAGGCGGATTGAACTATAAAAAGCCTCTATTTGGTTTGTGAAATTTTTTATTTTTTTGTTCAGGATTTTCAGCTCAGTTAGAAGTGGATTTTGAATCACAACTTGAAACCAGGTTATGGTATTCACATAGGGTTGTGCATAAGTGCATGAATGAAGGGAATTTCATCATGGTTAACTTATCTTGAAGGTTTTCATGCAAGTTTTCATAAAAATCTTCTAGAGATGTGCATCAGGAATCTTGACATCAATTTGAGCATACAATAACTGGTATCATGAGATAAAATCATTTACTTTTTCGTTCATTTTTTTTCTACATCACATGACGTCAGCCATGATCTTTTTAGGTGTCATATGAACTTGAAAGTGACTTATGAAAGCATACAAAAATTAATTGAAGGATTAGATGGAATGATTGGAAAAGTTGGAGAACCACTCTAATGCAGTATCTTTCAATGTTCTTGGAAAATTTTTGGCTAAGAGTTTATCATCAAGGACAAAATCACTACATAAAGTTGTATAAACATTAACATGGTTGATAGGGTCTCCTTTACCTCCATATTTCTCAAAGTGAGACATTTTAATCCCTTTTGGCATTTGTGTGCATAATATTTCTAAAGATAAGGGGCTACTACGAACATGATATGTGGGTGGAGCGGTTTGACCTTGGCTAATGGTGGAAATTTGTTGTTGCATGGATGAAATGATTGTAAGGAGTTGTGTAAGAATAGGGTCGAGGTGAGTGGTTTGGGGTGGAAGGGAAAATGGTGATGGAATGTATGTGATGTTAGGGGAATTGAAAGTAACACTAAGAGGGGTGAAGGTAGTGGAAGGAACTTGCAATGCTACAAGAGAACTAGGAATGCTAGTTGGAATTACGAATGAAGGAGCCAGATGACTAACTTGGTTCATAGTTTTGGTGACTTGTGGGGTGTATAAGTTGGTATGGATGCTATGGTTGAAGGAGGAGGAACTTGAGGCCCTCCTTGGCTTATAGGAATGTTTGCAGATTGGGTATTAGAAGAGGCATGCTTATTGTAAATATTTACAATTCTCTTCATAACTTGCAAGCCATCAACGCATTCAATCAAATGATGAAGGTTTTCAATTGTGGGTATGGCGGTGGTAGAAATGTTTTCAAGGAACAAGTCATGTTGTAAATTTGCAAAATCCTCATGGATATTAATGACCGTTTCTTGCGGGAGGGAGTTTTTTTGGGTATTAACATTGATGGGATGGAAAGGTGAAGGCATAGAAGTGGTATTGTTAATGCCTAATGCACCATTTTCCATACTAGGAGTAGGAGTTGTTGAGATCCCAAGGTCCACAATGAAAGTGCTATCACAAGAGGCCATGAGTGTAGAAATTTGTCTCACTAAAGTATTATCAATGGGGCACCAAACACTCATAAAAGTACCAAAAAAGATGGGGTGAATGTAAATGGAAATAAAAGAAATGCTGCTAACTATAGCCAACAAGTAACTATAGAAGATAAAAATGCTAGAAAATATTGTGTAAAAAGTGCAGAGGGATTGATTCACCCAGGGTGGCGAATGAGTCCTAGTATGATTTTTTTTGCATTTTTCCATAAATTTGAAAATGATTCTAATTCTTTTTAGAAAGCAATTAAGGATGTAGAATGCAGAGCTTTTAGTTTTTTCAATTATATGCAATGCAAAAATGAAATCTAAACAAAGCTTTCACTAATGCAATATGAGAAGTCCTAGAATGCAAGAACAAAACAATACCCTAATTGAATTTTGATGCAAATGTAATATAGGATAAAATTTATGAATGAAATTAGAAATGAAGTGTTCAAAATGTGGGTTCACCAAAATGAACCATAGATTTTTGGCACCAATGCACTTTTCTAGCTCTTCTAGGGTTTTTCACCTAAAAGGAAAGAGGTAGGGCAATTTTTTTTAAAGGGTTCATTCAAATTATGTTATGTGTGATGTTATTTAGCTAAATGAAGTGAAATAAATGCAATTAAGTGATCTATATGAACAATTATGAATGCAAAACTAAGATTTAGGCTATGATGGAAAACACAATGTGATATGCACACAATGACCTTAGAATGAATAAAATGCAAAACAGAAGAAGAAAGGCTGAATCAGAGTGCACCTAGGCAAGATTTGAGGAATCTAGAATGGTCTAAATGTTATCTAAAATTACTGAAAATTAACAGTGGGACTCATTCGCCCAGGGAAGCAAATTAGCCTTGCTACTGGTGAAAAATAGTCAGGAACCAATTTCTAACTGTTGGGATCCAGAATCTGAAAAAACCTAGATTTGAAGTCTTAAGGTGGGATTCATTCACCACTAGTGGTGAAGAAGTCCTCTCCAAAAATTCTGAGAAATCAAGAGACAACTTTACAACACCAGATCCAGAAATGTTTGCTTGTCGGGTTGTCGAAGTCAATTCCACAGGAAACATACATAATACCTTCTCTAAGCCTGAAATATGGTTGATTTGACTTGAAGCACCTAGTTGACTTGTTGACCAATCTTCAATCACCTAAATGCTTGTTAAATTTTCATACATAGGTCTGCAAACACACATGCAAGAAGGGAACAATGGTTGAGGGTTTGCAAATAGGGGTTTGCCTTGGTCAAACCCCACTTTGGTAATCAAGCCCTTCATAAAATAATAAAATGCAAGAGAATGATAAAAAAATAACATGCAAATTCTATCAACTTACCAAACTCTTGTTGATGAAAATATGAAGTTATATCAATGGATGCTCCAAAATACTTGAATAGTGCTTGAATGCTTGAATGGATGGATGGGATGAAATAGATGTAAAAAAACTTATTTATACAATCTTGTGCCTTAGTAACCTGTTAATACCTCATCAGGAGGTGAGATCAAGTGATTTTGAATAAAAACTCAAAGGAAATTTTTAAAAAAAATTAAAATTGGAGCCAAGGGGGACTCATTTGCCACCCATGGTGAATGGGTCCCACCTAGAACCTGAAAATGGGTGCGGAGAACTATCTTGTATTTAATGTTGTTTGTCAGGCTTACGTTAAAAATGCACTTAATTAAGGCTTATAAGGGCATAAATGGGTCAAATAAAGCATAAGAAAGGTGTAAATATTGAAATTGTGGCTAGAAAAGCATGAAATCTTGTTACAAGACTTTACAACACTTCAAAATAGGACTTGATTAGTGATGAAAAGGTGATTTTTTAGGTGAATTGTAATGAATAGATTCTAGAAGAGTGTAGAAATTTTTTACAAAACCTTCACAAGCTGTCATTATTTGAATTTTAGTACCTAAATATGCATGTTCAAGCCATGTTATGACATAAAATCAAAGAAAAATAGACCAAACATCATGAAGCATGGCCAAAAAGACCATGAAAATGACAAGGGTTCATTTTTCTATAGTGCAGAGATTCATACCATAGGTTTGAATATGAATGAGGTGCTCTCCCACAGAAAAATTGGACTTTTCTAAGCACTGAAAAGGTAGTGTACACTAACTACACCAAGTTGGAAAAGAAATTAAAGAAGTGAGAGGAAGAGTTGGATACATTGAAACCCACAATTTACATACACCAGGGAGAGATAAGAGAAAAATACATGGACATTGCCTACCTGAGGTAGGTGCAAGACATACAAGGAGAAGCAACCACATCACTTCAGGCCACTCAAACTAAAAAGCATCAACTTTTGGCTGAGGTTCAGAAGATGATGCATGAATTTGAGATTGAATGCAAGATGATTGAAGAAGTGAAGGCCCAGATGCAATAGGTTGAAGAGTATTTGCAAGAAAATAGAAAGAGTTCATCGACATTTCGGGTTGGAAACATAATATTAATGAAAAATTGCAAAGAGAGATGTAGGAAATGCAAGGAAAGTGGTCCAAAGTAATGGACCAAATTAGGATATCCACAAGAGTTTGGAAAGAAAGGAGGTAGATTTCTAGAGGTTCCGATAGGAGGTGAATAATATCCACACCATGTATGGGAAGCTCTAGCCACATGATGAGAATTTGATGATGTTGAGATGATGGATTGCATAGCCCCTGAAGCTCTAAATCTTCAATGTGGACTTTAGCCATGAAAGATAATCAACCACAAAGAGAAGTGTTGCAACAATGGAATGCTAATTAAAGATTCTATTGATAATATGATTGATATGATATTGATATATATTACAAATGAACAAGATGCCTGATTATATAGGCAAGAGGTAAACCCTAATATGCATGAGATGTTGCCAAGTGTCTAGATCAAACAACATGTGACAACATGTGAACCCTATGGTGATGATCATTAAATGATGAGATAAGTTCTAGAAGGAATCTTATCCCACAAACTAGGAAAGGGAATATTATCCCATTTATTAAATGATTGCAACCTAGGACTAAATGATTAAATGCAAGACCTAAGTTAACTTATGCTAGTGTAATAATTAATTAATTAATTACAAACACCCCCCCATAAGTGCAACTTAGGGAGGAAAATGCAATGATTATGCAAGAGATGATGGGTCCTAGCTAGAGGCCATGTTAGGTACCCATTTACATGAAGATGCAGAAAATCTCCCACAACTGAGAAAAGGGAAAACCCAGTGGGAACAAAACCCCTCTCCAAAAAGGAGATGAAAAAGAAAAAAATGTGAGATAGGATGGGAAGGATGGAGGACTCCCAAATACCCCCCAAGGACACCATCTATCACATGGATACAATAGAGAGACTATATAGCCCCCCCAGAAGATAAGATCACCTGCAAGAAAGGTAAGTGTCTGAAGACAAAACAAGATCCAATGCCGACAAACAACTTGTCTCCCTTTCAGAAGAAACAAAACCAAATGCAAGTGCAGAGATGCTTCCCATTCTGAATAGGAATTGAAGGAAGGAAGAATGAACATGGATGATGATGTCTCTGAACTCTGCTCAAGTGTCTCCTTGCCTGATGATGAAAATTCCATAGTCCCAAACAATGAAGAGGGTGACAAACCAGGATGATGCAGAAACTGATGCTGAACAATATCCAAAGACAAAGATAGAATGGATATGATGGATGTGATGGAGACTTGATAGCCCCCCCTGAATGAAGTGTCCTCAAAACCACTGAAAGAATATGAAGCAAATCCAATGGTGGATGATGAAGAAACCTCAAATCCTGAATGGAATGATAGGGAAGAAGTCTCAGATATGAAATTCTGAAGAGAAACCAAGTGCCTCCAAGATGGTCTCTGAATTCCCAATCAAGGTTGAGACAAAGGAATGTGGATACTCAAGAAAACTCTCCAAGGTGTGATCTAAATAGAGGAGTGATATCCCCTCAAGAATGTTCTCCAAACCTATAGAAGTAGCCAAGTCGGTGATACCTGAAATGAAGCTATCTTGTGATGCCAAAGTCTGAAAAAATAGAATGTGTCTTGATGGATAGAGATGATGGTGGAAGCCTCAATCAATGATTCTGGACAAGGAATCACTGAATGTGAAGGGATACCAACTGTCTTTGATGAAGAAAAAGCACTGAAAGGAATCTTGTCAACCTCTTCAGAAAAATCAAGGTAATCAACTTCCTGCACAACAATAGCATCATGGGGTACTTGATTTGAAGAATGACATTCTGAAGCATGATCATCAGGGAATGGTGGAGTATCTGAATCTCCATATAGCTCCCAAAGCTTTGTCCAAAGAAGGTGAGGACAATCACAATGATCAATAGATCTCAAAACATCGCAATCAACTTGCATCTCAAGAATCTCCAAAACAGTGTACCTACTACAACTCCAAGCAAGTTCATGAATACCTTCACTCAGATGAGGAACTATATCAAATAGATATGGCAATAGATCAAGTGACTGAAGATGGTGCCAGCAGATCCCATCTCGCCATTGCAAATAGTTACCCTTATGCAACATAGTCAAAGGAGAATAATATGCAAGCCCCATAACAAAAAATTTCTCCAAGAAAAACAAAGACATGGACCTTCAACAAAAATAGAAGACTTACAAATAGATATGCAACTAAGAAGATGCCTCCGAGATCAACAAATTCTTCTTTGAGCTTCAGGATGTCATAGGAATCAAAAAACCAAAAAAAAAGGATACCTAGAGCTGAAACCAAAGAAGGTGACTGGACTGATAAAAAAATGTTCTGAAATATCTCTCGAATGCCGCTGGAATCTCCGAAATCTGACAATCTGATGCGAAGATATGCACTTTTGAGTCCAGAATGGAGGGTTGACTTTAGTTGACTTGAATATTTGATGACAGTAGAATCTTGAAAAATAGAGTGCACCACTGAAAAGTAGACTTCAATAGCTTTCCAATGGTATATCGTGTGCGAAATTTCAATATCGTATGTGGAAGATACGGCCTCCGGAAGAATTATGCCTGATTGGATGTGGACTGGCTAACCAGGTGCAA
>VDFB02142921.1:0-20272 GCA_007258455.2 Sequoia sempervirens | reverse complement strand
GCAATCATAGAGAAGCTTTCAATAGATAAACTATAGCCAAATTGAAAATAGCATAAGCCTTTTAGCATTCCCATTTCATAGCATAGCATAAGATCATAGCATATCATGGCCAATCATCCACATAGTTTAGTTTCAATTTACAGCCCCTGTGCATATCCGTCAGCATTTTCACCTCCACCAACATATAGGATAGAGAAGCTTTATCACTTTGCATACTCATTCTACAGATTTCCATTTGGAGAAGCCAAGCTTACACAATCTGAGAGCAACAGCTTCAAAAGAATCACTGGAGATAGAGAAAATGGAACAGCTCTGAAGAATTCTTGTTTATTTAATTTCATTTCAATTTCTTCAGTTTAATGTTTCATTATTGTGTTTTTGTTATTTCATTTTGATACTAACATTCTAACAACACATTTTTGGCGCCCACCGTGGGGCTCTTACCCCCAATTCTCACATCTTTTTGCAGGTTTTTCTGACAGGTTACGGTCAAAAATAGCGAATTAGCGCAAGAAACACGCTTCAGCCATATTCATACCCAGTTTAGCGCCCTTGAAGATTATTGTAGCGCCCTTGAGGAATCCTGCAGCACTCGTGAGACATCCTACAGCGCCCATAATCAATCCTGCAACACCCATAATCAATCCTGCAGTGCCCGTGAGGAATCTTGCAGTGCCCATGAGGTCTGTTATAGTGCAATTTTTGAAAAGGTTGCGTTTGTAATCTATAACTTTAAAATATAGCTTGACTGAATCCGACGCGACCACGAACAGTAACAAACTTTAATAAGAATGAACCAATCCTAGGGTAGTCACATAAATGGAATGAACCAATCCTAGGGTAGTCACATAAAATGAAGCAATCCTAGGGTAGACACTTCATTATTTCATTTTGGGACTAAAATGAACTAATTGTTTGTGTGAAGCAACATCTTCACTTAGCATAGCAAATTTTTTTATTTTGGGCTTAAAATGAAATCTTTGTTTGCTTTGCTTAAACGGTGATAGGCCTATGCTCTCCCCTTAACTGGGTGATCAAAATGCCAAACTCATCAATTTCCCTTTATGCAATTTCCAGTTTTATTAAATCCTTTTAGAGAGCCTGCTCTTGTGGGAAAAAGTACTCACCCAAGAGGAATGATTCAAGTGGGTTCAAGCCAAAGCCAGGCTATTCCACCCCACTCTAAAATTTAAAGCAAAATTGGGGAAACCCTCTTTTGACGATAGTGTGCATTGATAACCATCCCCAAAGCCTTTGTTCTAAAGGTAGGGAGGTCTCTCGAGGGAGTCTATCATTTTCCGCACCGAACGAAAACCCTTACTACGAAATTAGTGTAGTATCCAACTGAAGTCAGTTTTTGAATGTCATATTAATCACAGTGCAGGGAGGGAAGAATCTACCCCCAAGATACTCACCATATAACTACCAAGGATTGTTTGTTTAGGGGATTCGGTATCTACTTTCGTCACTCTAAGTACGGACATGGAAAAGACAAAAACATAGGCGCCCTTTTGGGGGTGACATGGTTGTGTGAGTCGACGTAGTTTTAAGATGTGGGCTGTTGATTACTATGATGACCTACTTGTGAACTAAGAGTGAGTCTATTTGAAATGCTTATCATGTGTAAAACCTATTAAAACAATTTTTGAAAAACATTTTGATCATACACTTGATGTTTAGCATAGTACTTAAAACAACTACTCTACAAATTGCTTGATGTGTTTTCAATACATTAATTCAATTAAGATCATCCAACACTTGCTATCACATTGATTACTCTCATGTTACGAGATTGGAAATCCACAACTTTTGTAAAGAAATCCATTTTCAAAAGGATTAAAAAGCCAAAGAAACCCCTTAGCTACAAGAAACTATTGAAGAAAAGACAATTCTTGTATCAAAGCCGAAAAGTTTTACTCAAATATAGAACCTTTCTTCATAGGTATCATGATTGTGTTAGAGGTTTCACCGATGATTATTCTATAGAACCATTGTACTCACAAGATTTCTTTCAAAGAAGAGCCCTTTCTCAAAGGCATAACCATAGTCAATGTATTCATTTCTGTTATATTCCCCAACCTGCAATTGAATATTCTACTCATCCAAATCAAATTTTGCAATAGAGAACTCAGATCACATTAGGCATCCATCACAAAATCCATCCTTTTACAAAGCTATGATCAAAACTTCATAAAGTGCAAAATCATCATTTTCTTGATCTTTTGCTTGAATTCCCATCAACAGGATTTTCATCCTTTCAATTAGGGAACAACACAAGCTAAAGATTAGAAACCTTTGTAAGTCATAGAATCTTCATTCTATCCTAACTTTCATATCTATCACATAATTGCACTATTTCACTCTTTTGATCAAAAGCGAGTAGAATTTGGAACAAAACTTATGCCTGTCTTCACGAGATCTCAAAAACACATGGAAAAAAATGAGGGATAAACCACTACAAGCAAAATGGGTGACCATACTGAAAAAGAAGAGGATACATTTAATGTTGATGAATTAACATAAGAAAAGCTTCAAGAAGCAGAGCAAGATCCTCAATTCCATACTCTTATGGAAAGGATTTTAGAATGAAACAAAGAAAGATATTTTCTTTCATTAGCTAATCAAGGAGCTAAGTTACCTCACAATTTTGACATAGAAGGGATTAAGCAGAATCCTAAAACTCCTCCTACTGACTTTAGTGCCCTTACTCGACAGATAAAAGAATTACAAGGGCAAATAAAAGAAATGCAAGGGGGTACAACAAAGAAGTATGTTTTGGAAGACATATCTCCTATCCATTTTGATAGGAGTCTCTTCAAATGATCCCATTTCCAAAACATTGTGAAATCCCTAAATATGATAGGCAGGCCAATGGAAAAACTGATCCCATTGGACCATGTGAGGGATTTCCAAAATATGAGTCTAGAATTAGCCTATGATGATACTCCAATTTCTAATGCATTATTTCCATGAAGTCTAGGTGTACAATCTATGGAGTGGCTTTCTAAGATCACTCCACCAATCAAAACCTTTGAGGATTTAATAAATTAGTTTATATCACAATACTCCTACAACATCCAACACCAAATAACAATGCTTGATCTTTGCAAAGTGAAACAAAAAGTAGGAGAACCATTCACTACATTCTTGCAAAGGTGGAGAAGGTTATTCGCACGATATTCCTGTCCTATTCCTGAAAAGGAAAAGATGGATATCTTCATCAATAGCCTAGATCAAGAATTAAGCCATAGGCTTAATCTTCATTGTCCTCATAACTTTGAAAAAGTTGGATTGAAAAATGCAATCACTATCGAGGGGCCTTATTAAACGAGGAGTGATAAAACTTGATAATCCAAGTACATCCAACCAAAACAATGATGATAAAACAAGGTTTTGGAATAGAAATAAAAATGTTATCAATGATGGTATAGTAGATGCAAATAATCTATGAACAAGACCATCTATCTTTAATCTATCAAGTGCTCCACAAAACAATCAACAAGCAAATACCAACCAACAAGGAAGCAAAAATCAACAAGGACAAACCTCCAAGCAAGAAAGCATGACCAATCAAAACACCAAGGATAATCGTGCTAATTTCAATAACAATCTTGGCAATACCCAAACATCAAATCCGTCTAGACCTCCATTCTTTTCAAATAGATGAAATTTTACCACTTTGGGTCAATCTCTTGAATCTGCTCTCAAGGAGCTTCTTGATAATAAGGTTATCACCTTACCACCACAAAGAGATTATAAGCCTCGAGTCAAACCACCATCATGGAATGACTCGTATTATTGCAATTATCATCAATATAAGGGTCATAGAACAAATAATTGTCAAGCTTTGTGAAATCTAGTACAAGATTTAATTGACAATGGCACTATTACAATTGAAGGACACCATACCAATGACGATCATCAAGCATTCAAAGATCCTTTACCCACTATCAAAAGGGGAAACATCGATGCAAAAGCAAAAAGCATAAATAATGTTGAAGTCAATATAATCCGTCACATCTATGCTGATGATCAATGGGTTAATGTTATCAAAATCAAGGGAAAACAAGAATATCAATAGGTTAATGTGACTACGAGAGGACAAGCAAAAAGTTGTCTTAAAAGGAAGTTCATCTAAGGCAGCTATTCCTCCTCCAAATCATTATAATCTAGTTGATCAATCGAGAAAAACATCAGCTCAAATCTCCATTCTAAACTTCAAAAATATCCCCATACAAGAATATTTTAGAAGAAGCTCTTGTAAACACAATTGCTCTACATTGATTTGATGTAAACAAATTTCAAGCCATGGTGGGACATTTGTCTTCCCCTGTCTTTCATTTTCCTAAAAAGATGATGCCTCCATGACACACATCCACATAATTCATCACTCTATCTTGAAGTCATGATCTATAAACAACGAATCAGACGTGTCTTAATAGATGGAGGAGCTAGTTTAAACATTTGTACTTTAAAGCTAATACATGCCTTGGGAATATCAGAAAATTCTATTGATCCACGAAGGAAAATAACTATCAAGGCATATGATGATGAAGAAAGAGCTTCTAAAGGACTAATAATGCTACCTATCAGAGTGGGACCTGTTGTGAAAAATACCTTTTGTCAGGTTCTAGATCATGATCTTTCTTATAACATACTCTTGGGTCGTCGATGGATCCATGATATGCAAGCAGTACCATCAACATACCATCAATGCCTCAAGTTTCCATATGATGGACAGGAAATAACCATACAAGCTGATTACAATAGCACACAAACTTGTTCAAATCTCCGAGCAACTCAAGATGCCTTTGTGCCACATAATAGGGAGGCTCTTGTTGTTTCTTCTTCCAATCTACAAGTCCAATTGCAAGAAATGACAAAGAATCTTGACACTAAGCTAAATTTTAAAGACAAAGGGGTAGGTGAATATTCATTATCTCTTTCTACTTTACCTCCTTCTCCGAGGTCACATGGTCAGCCAACCTTATCAAATCAAAAGATTGCAACAGCCTCTACATCCCAAGCTTCTGTGCCAATCACAAAGTTTGACGGAAAATTCATTAAAGCCAACACCACTGAAGAAGAAGCTGAAGATAGGATATCCTAAGTTACATAGTACAAAGATGAAGATGAATCTCTCTTGCACATTAAGTTACCTACGTAACAATATGGTAAGGGGTACCCTATCATGCAAATGGGCTATGAAGGAAATGGTCCTATAGGAAAAAGAAGAGAAGGAATTGTGGAACCAATTCAACCTATTTCAATACATCCAAGTGATAAAACAGGACTTGGATATGGTAAAGATAAAGAAGACTCTACTTCACAGCAAGCACAATCAACTCATGAAGAAGGATCAATGTTAGATAAACCTCATGAATTAGTTTTCCAATTGCAGAATAGTTCAGATACTGATTCTAATGAATATGAATGGGACACCATTTATAATGATGAATTTTGGAGAGACAAACAAGTTGATACTATACACAAATATGCACCTGTTCTCATACAAGGAGAAGGTTCAAGGCCTCCACTTGATTATGTTTTACAAAGCGATCATGACTCAAGTGAGGACGAATCAGATTCTAACGAGATTGACAATCAACAGGAGAATACCATCATAGACCTTGTCTACCATGAAGATGATAGCCACATCATGACTTTGACACCTCAAGACCTTACCCAACCTAATGATCCTATGCCTTTAGTTTATCCAGAACTTATTGATTGGGACAATGATGCACCTATCCACATCCCTACATTTCATGATGATGAGGACATTATAAATTTCCTTTGTTCCTCTAATGAGGAAAACAATTGTTTCATCCAAGAATTTCATACTCACGATTTTGATAGGGAGGGTGTCAAGTCTCTTAGCTGCAAAATAAATGACATAAAAGATGGATCTATCGGTGAAAACCAAAAAATGGCAGTGGTAGATCACAACAAGAAAAAAATAAAGAGCAAATCCGATAGTGAAAACCTTTCTGAGGCACTGAAGGATGAGAAACTTGACACTCTTCCCAAGCATTATCACGAAAGATCTTCTATTTTGATCGAACCAATAGAATCAATCAACATAAGTACAGCAGAGCAGCCAAAAATCTTGCAAATTGCAGCGTCATTAACAATTGAAGAAGTCCTGAAATTCATGGAGTTCTTGAAGGAGAATCAAATCAACTTTTCTTGGTCATATGCTGATATGCCAGGGTTAGATACTAATCTGATAATGCATCATTTATCTATAAATGCAGGGGAAAAACCTGTAAAGCAAAAACTCAGAAAAATGCATCCACAATGATGCATTATTGGTCAAAGAGGAATTAAAAAAGCTTTTAGATGTTGGATTCATTCGAACTATTGATTATGCCGAATGGATTTCCAATATTGTACCTATTTCAAAGCCAGATGGAGCGGATTAGAGTTTGTACAATTTCTTTAGATTCAACAAAGCTTGTCCCAAAGATGACTTTCCTTTGGCCCACCATAGATATGATTGTTGATTTAAGTGCCGGGCCATGCAATGTATCTAGCCATCGATGGATTTTCGTGATACAACCGTGATAAAGATTACACCAGAGTGACCAAGATAAAACAACGCTCACATGCCCTCGGGTACCTATTGCTGTAGAACGTAATGCCATTTGAGTTAAAAGAATGCCGGAGGTACTTATCAAAGAGCAATGACAACCATTTTTCATGACATGATGCATACATTCATGGAAGATTATGTTGATGATTTATCATTTGCCAAATCTCATACACGAGAAGGGCATCTAGAAATCTTGTCAAAAATCTTTACCAGAATGGAAAAGTTCAATGTTCGACTCAATCCAAAGAAATGTGTCTTCGGTGTTACATCTGGTAAACTCCTAGGATACATTGTTTCAGAAAAGGGTATAGAGGTTGATCCAAAAAAAGTACAAGCTATAATGGACATGCCGCCACCATGAAATATCAGTCAGCTTCGATCATTGCAAGGACGACTATAGTCCATCAGGTAGTTTATAGCTCAACTGGCAGACAAAAGCTTACCATTTACACATTTATTGCATAAAAATGTCCCATTCAAATGGGAAGACAAATGTGAAGCAGCATTCAATCAGATCAAGCAATATCTTATGAACCCACTAGTTTTAATTCCACCCGTTCCAGGAAAGCCACTCATACTCTATATTTCAACAACAAAAGTATCCTTGGGAGCATTACTAGCACAAGAGGATTCTACAGGCAAAGAAAGGGCCATATACTATATCAGCAGAACTTTAACAAGTCATGAATTAAACTACACTTTCATAGAAAAAGCTTGCCTCGTAGTGGTGTTTGCTTCTCAAAAGTTGTGACACTATATGTTGGCTCATATAGTTAAGTTGATAACCAAGATTGATCCACTAAAATACCTTTTAAGTAGAGCTACTTTAACAGGAAGACTTGCAAAATGGGTAATGATCTTAAGTGAGTTTGACATTCACTATGTAGATCGAAAAGCTATTAAAGGATAGGTCATCGTAGATCAATTGGCCAAAGCACCTTTACAAGAATAAAATCCAATGCACATTGAGTTTCCTGATATAGATGTCTTCATAGCAATAATTCAGAACTCATGGACATTGTACTTTGATGGATCCTATACACAACAAGGCTCGGGGGCAGGAATTATTTTTGTCACACCTAAAGGAGATAAAACATACCAAAATCCTATCGATTGATGTTTCCTTGCACAAATAATATAGTTGAATATGAGGCATTGCTTATAGGGATAAAGATAGCCTTGGAATGGCGGATTACAGAGCTGCAAGTCTATGGTGATTCACAACTTGTCATTAATCAAATTAATGATGATTATCAGACTAAAGATGATAAGTTGCTACCTTACAAGAACATGGTGGATGATTTCAAAAAGTATTTTGTGTCAATCAAGTTTTCACAAATCTCAAGGATTGATAATAAAGCTGCAGATGCAATGGCTACAATTGCTTCTTTGTTACAATTGTCAGAAGATAAAAAACGGTACGAATTCTTGGTGGAACAATTGTTTTCTCCCGCCTATGATAATCCAGAGACCCAAGTCATATATCATTTAACTGATTCTGACTCACCTTTATATGGAAAGACTTATACCTACTTGAAAGACAACATTTTACCTCCGGATTTATCCCGAAATCAAAAAAGGAATTTCATACGCCAATCATCCTGTTATACCTTGATCACCGACATCCTTTACCGACGTGGTCTTGATGGTACACTCCTTCGATGTCTTGAACGTGACGAATCTAAAAAATCCTTACAAGAGGTTCATGGTGGTATTTGTGGAACTCTCATTTTGAGTGGTTTGACCTGTTTCAAGAAACTTGTCGTAATGGGATACATCGGCCTACCAGGGAGAAAGATTCTTTTCTACTTTTCAAGAAATGTTCTAAATTCCGCATCCATGGGAATCTTATCATGCACTGCGACAGAGCTGCAACCTTTATCTCGGCTACGGCCTTTTCCTCGCTGGGACTTTAGATCTTGTTGGAAAAAATCATCCTTCATCATCAAATGGGCATAAATTCATTATCACAGCTATGGAGTATTTTACAAAATGGATCGAAGTTGTTCCTTTGACAACCATGACTGGTAAACAAATCTCTTCATTCATTCTGAATTACATCATTTGTAGATATGGAATTCTAATTTATCATTACCGAGTAATGGGAGGCCTTCAAGAATTAGGGATGTGGATGAACTTTGTGGAAAGATTTCATCCAACATAGATTCTACACCTTACTTCATCCACAAGGTAATGGTCAAAGCGTGGTTTCCAACAAACAATCTTGAAGATCTTGAAGAAGATGCTATAAATGATGTTGGTCGATTGGCATGTCCAATTAAATCCAGCTTTGTGGGCATGTAACCCTCAAAGATTCGCGACACCAACAGAGCTACCCCATATGCCTTGGTCTCCATGGATGCATAATCTTACCACTAGAGGTTGAAATACCTTTCACCGAGGGTCTCACCTAAGGATTGATAAATGATGAAGACTATAGAGTCTCTCATCTGCAAGAGTTAGAACTGTTAGATGAACGACATCAACATGTAGCTGACCATTTGAAGGGTTATCAACAGATTATGTCCCGTAGCTACAATCACAGAGTTAAACCATGGACATTTCAAGTAGGTGACTTAGTCTTGAGAGAAAATCCACGTAATCAGCAAGAAAGAGAAAAGAAAGGGAAATTTGAACCTAACTGGCTTGGTCCATTTGTCATCATTTCAGCATATGGTTCTGGTGCATATCAGTTATCCATGTCAGAAGGGGACCTGTTTGAAGAGCCGATCAATAGCATTCATTTGAAGAAATTCTATGTTTGAATCAAAAAAAGTCCTGAAAAAATCCAAAAAAAAAATCATAAAAAGTCCTTAAAAAAAAATCATAAACATTAGAAAATCCTGAAAAAGTGAAATAAAAACAAGTGGTGAAAACCTGGCAAACAGGCGCTACTTGTGATTAAAATAGGCTCCTCTATCTATTAACTTATGTCTTGCATTCACTTTAGGCATCATCCATTCATATCTATCATCTGTACATATCTTTCATATCCACATCATATGACAGGAATCCTTATGTTTCATCATGGCTTGATGAAATTTGTACATATCCTTAATCTTTAGGTTGTGTTTACACTGGGGGAAAAACGCAAAAACATAGATTGAACAAGAGAGGGACAACAAACTTTTTGAACATCACAAACAGACACAAGATGGTTTGTCAAAACACAACAAACATTGCCGTATCAAATCAATCACAACATGCTTATTCATTGCCAATTGAAATCAAGACAACATGATCCAAAACAAACATCGAAACGAGAACATCAATGTTGATAATCAAGTTGGATGATCTTAATCTGAATAATGTTTGAAATATTTTAGGCAAGATTTGAATGGTTGTTTGATTTTTCTATCATATCTCTGGAGCAATTCAATGATGTACTGAACTAGAAAAGCAAGGAAGGAGTATGATTTTTCTTTGTCTGCTATTTGCGAGGAAATCATTAGTACTATGCAAATTGGTCGCGAGACATGCTCTACTAAGTATCATTGATGACATTTCAGAATTTGCATGGGAAACGGGTTAACTCTTGTTTGTTTATGCAAACAATACTCGGGTCATCTCGGTTCAATTATACCTAGATGCTTGTATTAACTTGCTATATCAAAAATCATGAAAGTAATACTCAGGGCATCACTGGTGCTAACATACCCTTTGATGCTTGTATTAACTTTCAACATTTCAATGCTCTATGATGATACAAAAAGCACAAATAAGCTCTCCAAATGGCAATATTGTACGAATATCCTGCATGATTAGTATAGATTGCATTCATGTTAGAATTTGCATTTTGCATTTATAAGATTTTCCCATAAGCTGGCAAAGTATCAAATGCTTCATATCTTTTCACATACATGACTGAGTATATTTTGACATTCACAAAACATCATTTCATACATTTTTTCATACATATTTGCATCAGAAAATCATAAAATCAAAAGCGTACATCATAATCAAAACATTTATAAGCATTCATAAATTATATCATCCATCATATTCATATAATCATTCATCAATAGATTTCATTCATCTTATAAATCATGCATACATATACATCATAAGCATAAAATTGAGAAACCATCATATCATAACACATCATGCATATAGAAAATAGATGCATTTATCTCATCATAAATCATCGCTGCATTTCATATATCTCAAAAATGAATGTCAAAATGTACAAGGATGTCAACTACACATGATATAACATCATCAAAAATGAGATCATCTCAGGGTGTATACAAATGTCTCAACAGAGTATCACTAAAACATCATGTATAATGCACTAGGCAGTGCTATCCTCTGATGGAGCTGGTCTGGGACCTGTACCACCTGCACCTGATGGACCTACTCCACCTGTCCCTGATGGCCCTCCTGGAGGTAATGGTTGTGTCACACCCCTGCTAGTGGTACGAGAGCGACTATGAGTAGACCGTGACTGTGTATAACTCTCCCTCCGCTCAAGTGGAACAGCATCATGATATCTGGTCCTATAGAACTTAGCCTCCCGAGTGGCTCTAGTCACCTCTCTCATCATGTCACCAAGCAAGGTACTCGCTGCCACTCTCTGTAGACTATCTGCCAAAGCAATGGCCTGCTCACCCCACTGTTTGGTTGTATCCCTCTTAGCAGTAACTGAAGTCAACTGTCCCTGAAGCTATGTAATAAGGGTATGTGCCTGTGCTAGCTGACTCTGTAAGCTCTGCACTGTACTCTGTAAAGAGGATATCTGACCTGACACCACTGGATCTATTGAATGTGATGGATCTGTATGTCTCATCCGTGGTCCACCTCTACCACCTCTCCTACCACCTCTCCTGCCACCTCTATCACCACCCCTACCACCACCACCCCTACCTCCACCCTCCTCATCATCATCACTATCTCCACTCTCATCATCATCACCTCCCTCTGAATCATCACCCTCTAAAGCTGAATCTCTCTGTCATCTCTGACCGCCTCTCTGTGGTCTCTGTACAGCAACAGGAGCAATAGGCTCATCAGGATCAAACATACGTGGTGCAGGATGCTCTAACACATACTGACTATACTCTGGCGTCGTCCCTGCGTCTAGGACAACAACTCGGTAATCCCACATAGCCACTCCCAAACTAGTAAACTTTTCCACCGCTGCCTCATATGAAATACATGGACCCCATACTGTAAGCTCTGGCTGTCGTCGTGCATAAATGGCGGAACCCACAGGCATACCCTAAATCTGACCAAACTGTCGACACACTCGTCCAGCAAGAAATCTCTCAATAATCCATGGAGTATGCCCAATAAGATATCCGGACATACAGACATAAGGCATCTCCCTCACATCCTCTAGCCATGCCTCACAATCTACATATGGCCGCCAGCATACTGTATCAAGACCATCCAAGAGATGCTGCCAATGATCTAGTTTGCCCAGTCTTGGCTGAGCAATAATATCAGCATATCCCCATCTGTACGAACAGCCGACAGGTCATCGTCCATGAGTCGCGGGATGCATAATAGCAAAGTGCTCCCATGCCCATATCTATAATAATGAGCAACCAACAGCAAAACTTCGGCCTCTACCATATACAATATGATGTAACTCATCATATAAGTGAGCAAGCATGCATGTCCCCCATGCATACCATGTCCCCTGCATCACCATACTCTCCAACACATGACCCCACCCGACTGCGAACCCCTTCGACCTATGGTCAGGGCACAAAACACCTCCAATGAAACCTGCAAGTGCGGATGGTAAAGGTGGATATGTATCTGTCATCTCGCCCCATGGGATGAAGTATCCAGCAACATGATCATCTCTGAAAATCCTCCTCAAAGCATCCGTGCATCCAGCCTCTCGGCTATCAAAAACCACTATCTCTCCCATTACTGGGATCCTCAAGATGCAATATACGTCCTCAGGGGTTACTGTAATCTCTCTGGTCAGTAAATGAAATGTGTTGGTATCACTATGCCACCGCTCTGCAAGTGATGTCAATAAAGCTCTATTGAGGCGCACCTCAGGCATGTCAAGCAACGCAGTCAATCCACATGCCTCGATCACATCTCGATCTGACTATAACAGATGTGGAATCAATGTCCATGTACTCAGAATGTCTCCCGTAATTGCAAAATGCCCAATCTCTCCTGTTGCAACATCATCATGACAAATCAAAATCAATATCAAATCATCATGATTAATCAATCAAATCTGAATATCAAACTATTTGTTTTTTATCATGGAAAGCAAATAATCAAAATCACGTTTGTTTTTAACAACCTTAGAAGCAAACAAATCAATCAAACTATTTGTTTTTTATTTTCATGAAAGCAAATAATCAAAATCACGTTTGTTTTTAACAACTTTAGAAGCAAACTTATCAGTGCTATTTGTTTTTAACAACTTTAAAAGCAAATTTATCAGCTATTATTTTTTTTCCAACAACTTTGGGAACAAATTTATTTATCACAACACAATTCAATCATGGGCGCTAAGAAAATGGTCATGGGCGCTACAGAAATCCTTATACGCGCTACAAGATTATGGGTGCTACAGAACTAATCAAGGGCGCTATAGAATTCTTCAAAGGCGCTACAGGATTATATACGCTACAAAAAACATTAAGGGCGCTACAAAAGTTATCAAGGGCGCTACAGGATTATATGCGCTACATAAATTGTCATGGGCGCTATGAAAATTATTACGAGCGCTAAAACATAATATTTCACAATCAAAACATCGATGAACGTGCAACGAACGGAAAATTTTCAAAAAGCAGGAGTTTCACAGGGTACATACCGGGGGTCCATAGTGCGCCGGACGCTGATGTCGTCAAATGCGCTCGAAACGGTGCTGGTGAATCGGAAGTGCCATAATTATCTCTCCATAGCTCAAAAATTCTGCAATTCCATTAAGTTAAATGTGAAAAATGATATTGAAAAATGACATTTTTAACCTATTTAAAAGCAAAATTGGTGGATTTTAACACATTTTATCACAACAGGGGCAATTTTAATCATCAATTTTCCATCTTACATCTTTTCAAGTCATTTTCTTCACATCATCATTTTCAAAACGATGAATCGACATCTTCAAAATCATAAAAATTTCAAAACATCTAAAAATTCAAAAAAAATTCACAAAAATCAAAATATTATCGACCATCGCTTGAGGGCATATACCTATCAACATTCGATAATCAGCATCTGGGGCAAATTTCAAAATTCTTTGAACTAATGCGTAAAACACATCACTTCAAAGAGGGGCAAAATGCATACACCTAAAAATGATCACATCACAATAGTCTGGTAATTAATTAAATATTTTTAATATTTAATTAAATCTCTGAATTCGATCTGCATATAAATAAATCTAAATAATTTATTTATATTGTTCATTCTTTCATTTTGATTAAATAAATAAGTTTATTTAATCACTTTCTTATCCATTTCTTAATTAATTAAATAAACATTAAGATTTATTTATATTAATTATCACATAATATTAGCCTGAATATTTTATTCAAATAAAGATTAAATATTCCTCTTTCTAATTAATTCTAAAAATCCTTTCACAAATTAAATATTCCAAAACATTTAATTAAATTCTTTTAATATTCATTTACAATTAAATATTCCAAAAATATTTAATTAATTCTTCTAAAGTCACATTTACAATTAAATATTCCAAAAATATTTAATTCTGAATTCTTCTAATATTCATTTCATAAATTAACATTCCAAAATATTTAATTAATTCTTCTAAAGTTCATACTTTTACAATTAAATATTCCAAAATATTTAATTAATTTTTCTGTCTATTTCCAATTAAATATTCTAACATTTAATTGAAGTCTTTGAGAAGTTCTTAAAAATTCTAAATATTTTAAAAATATTTCACTTCTTCAATTCGCTTTGAAATTAAATAAATTCTATTTATTTATTTATTTAATTTGTATCTTCATCAAATCGAGAAACAAACTGGCCAAAACAGAAAAAAATTAAATTCCTCCTGCTCTTGTGCAAGCTTGTTCAAGAAGATAGCTTCCATTCTCTTTCTCCCTCCCAACTCCTTTCCATCTTCTCTAACCTCTCCATCTCTACTCCATTCAAACTTACTCTGCATAAACTCCTCCTCATGTAAAATGCTGATTCTTGCCACTGTGATTGTGCCTTAAGCAAAACTATGTAAGGATCTCACTGGTCCGTAAATGGCGCTTCTAATTAGAATAATTATAGTCAAATTTCAATAGCATAAGCCTTTTAGCATTCACAACATTCTTGTTTCATTGCATAGTATAGAATCATGGCATATCATAGCATATCCATCTCATCCTCAATTTATAGCCCCTGTGCATGATCCACAGCCCCTATGCATATCCGCATCAAAATCCGCACCTTCACCAGCATATAGGATAGAGAAGCTTTATCATTTTGCATACTCATTCTACAGACTGCCATTTGGAGAAGCCAAGCTTACACAATCTGAGAGCAGCAGCTTCAAACAAATCTCTAGAGATAGAGGAAGATGGAACCCCTCTGAGGAAGCTTCATTTCTTTATTTGAAATCAAATTAATTAACATTTCTTCAGTTTAAAGTTCTATTATTTGTGTTTATTGTTTTCATTTTGATAACATATATTCTAATACACAAAGATAATTAATGCAAATCTAGAATGATGGAAGGAATATTGGTCAGAAGAATGTAACATGTTACAATTACAATAGGCCTGAACACATTGCTAAGTTTTGTAGAAGTAGAAATATGAGGAAGGATAATCCGATAAAGAGGAATGAACTAGTAAAAAAGGTTGATCTGGTAGAAACAAAGAAGGAGATGTAAAATATTTTGAGAAAGAGGGAAGAGATAGAATTCAAGTATGAATCTGTACCACCATCTGATACAAATGTTTACTCTAGAAACTAAGCTAAAAGCTTTGGCTCAAGGGGAGCCTTTATGAACATCTTATTTCCCCATACCAAATAAATGGTGTTGGTGCCTCAACATGAAGATATATGATGAAGAATGGCATGCTTGATCTATTGGTGAACATTGTGAAAGAAAATGTCAATGCATAAGTTTATAGAGCATCAAAATTTGACTATGTATATACTTAAAGATTTACCAGATTTATTGTTTAAGGCATTCAATGTGAAATTAGGTCAAATTCCAAGGATTATAAGTGATTTCACTTAGGAAAATTAATTCATAATGAACATTGAGAAGAGAAATGAAGAAGTGATTTGAAGCGACTAAGGTGATTCAAGATTCAATGCATTGAAACCCTAGTTTCATAAACGGAAGAAAAGGTATTTACTATCTCAACTTTTCCCTTGTTTTTAGAAAGTTTGTTTGGGAAAGCAATTGGAATTCATGGCTGCACCAAGGGTTATAGAAGTAACTGAGAAGCAACAACCAAAATTTAAGAAATAACATGTAAAATCTATTGAAGATGACCTTCTTGGTGCATTTTCTCATGTTCCATATGGGGTTTTACCAACTGAGGATATAAGGATTTACATTCATGGAAAATAAAATAATTTGACCACACTAAGTTAGGAGATTTATGGGCTAAAGAATTGATTGCAAAAAAAATTTCCCTAAAACTTGAGTATCAAAACCTAGTTGCGAACAAATTGGATGTATGGTGATGGTTTCCAAATTTTTGTTTTGATAGCATGTGGGTTAGAATGGAATTAAGTAGAATCCATGATAATTTTTTCTGGACCAACATTCCTAACATGATAACAAAAGAGGTGATTAGAGAGGTTACAAGTCTATGCTCCACCAAACCTGTTCCAGTATTGAAATTAGTTAAGAATGAAGTGGTAATGGAACTCATAGGTGCAACATACGACAAGAGGTCTTTAGTAGTAAATCCCATGAAAAATCTAGTTGTGAGATATGCATCAATGTTGATTGGGTACAAGATCCATTTCACTAACAAAGATAATTATATGTCTGCCACCACAATTAATGTGGCATATGAGATGGTTGAAAAAGGAATGGACTATGATCTTTGTGAATTGCTAAGGAAACAATTGATGGATAATATAAAGCAAACAAAAGAAAATAAGTATACATTCAAATATGGTACTTAAGTTATGTGTTTATTGTTCTATTTTCTAAAATAAATCCCTAGAACCAAAGGAGTGAAATGGTTGCAAGGAAAACCAGTTGCTTATCGAATCATAGATTTTATGAGTATTCTTAGTGATGGAAATGCACAAGATCCAGGGCACTTGTTGTCTTCTTTTCTTATTTTTAGAAGAGAATTCATGAGAGAGATAGGATTCCAAGGAAAATGGTAGAGAAATATAAAGATGATATCATATTTTTGGTTAGTAATGATGAATTCATCATGGAGGTAGTTGAAACAAGGACTATGTGGATCCCTGCATTGGGATATTAGGTCGTTGAATAATAGATAACTAGTTTAGTTGATAAATGTTGAAAAGTGCCAAGGATACAACTAAAGAAAGATATGACACTTATGAAGAAAATTCCATGGAGGTGCACATGGAGCAGAAGAAACTAGTAATATAGAAGAAGGTTAGAAAGATGGTTGAAGATATTATAGAGGAAATACGCATCTCAAAGGAACAAATGCAGTATGCAAGGGAAAAATCTAAGGGAGAATCTAGTGTTGCAAGACGATCTAGAAGCACAAGAAGATTTGGTAGGATATCTACTACTCCTCCCTCTATTCAAAAGTCCTTTAGGACTAGGTAGCCTATTGCAAAGAAAATGAAAACAACTGTTAGTCCTCTGGTAAAGGAGAAATTCCCTCTAGTTGTGCATATGACAAGGATAGAGAAGAAGGCTACTCTAGTAGCACCACCTGCTGCCCCTGAAAAGAAAAGACAAAATCAAAAGGTAATGACAGGAAGGTTTACAAGAGTAAATGTATAAGAAGATGAGTAATAAGTACCCCCATTGGTCTACAAGAGGAGAAGTGATGATTCACAAAGTGAAGATAGTGTTAAAAGAAGAAGATTTGACATTATTAACACAAACAAAGAAGAGGAGATAGAGGAAGAAAAGAATAAATTTGTTATCCACATGAGGGAAAATAAGGAAGAATCCACCAAGAAGGCTTCTCTAGAAAAGAAGAGTGCAGAAAAAAAAAGACTCTAGATGAGAGTAAAGAACAAAAACAAATAGAATTGTTAAGGCCTCACTCTCCTATGAAATTAGAAGCATTATTCAATAGCATTTTGTAGAATGAGATGTTAGGGGAGACTATAGCCCTATACAAAGAAGAATATGAGGTGGATAAGGCTACCATTATTGAAGCTATCACTAAGTATATTTTTATCCTTGAATTTGACATATGAAACATTAAGAAACAAATACATGCAAAATTTATGGAATGTTTTGATAGAGACAAGGAAAGAAGTTGTAGATGAAGAAGCAATATTAAGAGAAGAATTATTGGAAAGAATAAGTGCTCCTCTCTTTGAGGAAAATAGTGCCACTTTGGCCACAATATTCAGTAAGGAAATTATAATTAAGAAAAGGGTGAAAACCCTTATGGGTAAAGGTCAAAATGATCTTGAAAGACTCAAAAAGGAAAGCATTGAAAAAGCAAAAGATATAGCACAAAAGTTGGGAATGACACCAAATAATAAAGAAGTGAATGTGAAGACCCCTACATCAGAACAAAATATTGAAGGAGATGTGTAGATAGATTATTCTCAACATGAGCATGATGAAAATGATGATGCTACATAGGATAATACACTTCTGGAAGTGGAAGACATGATAGAAAGGAATGTTGAGGAAGTAGTGATCGAAGAATACATTACATAGAAAGATACTCCTCCTCCAGTACCAAAAGAAAACATTACTCCTTCAGTTAACACAGAGAACCATGTAGATGAAGAGAATACAAGCAATGATGATGATGAAGATAAGAATTAGGATGCATTTGGAGGTGCACAAACAAAAGAAGAAAAATGAGTAAACTCCATAAATACTAAGGAAAAGGAATCAAAGGGAAAGGTTGTGAAAATCACAAAGACTTCCAGTGAATCTTCCAAGTCCCCTAGAGATTCCTTGAAGAATGTATATTAAGTATGCAGCCCAATTTCCAACCTGTTGTGTCATCCCAACTACTACAACTACCAATGCAATAGGTTAATGTAGATTTGGATAAGATTTCCCTACTCCACAAGCTATAGTTGGGAGATGTATTTCATGCATCTATCCCAAAGGAGATCATAGAAACTCACCAAAAGAGTGGAGAATTAATGGAGGAAGCAATCAAAGCATTACAGGAAGCCATATCTAGAGAAAAATAGACACATCTCTATCTAGTATGGAAAATCTAAAATTAATCGATTCTTTTAAGGTGTATGCCTCTATTCTTAAATATGAAGTGGAGAAAGAGGTTGAAAAGAGAATAAAAATGATAAGAAAATGTTAGAAATCACCAAGAATTGTGCTCTTATGCATAAAATGTTTCAAGAGAATCTAAAAGATGCACAAGGGTGTGTAGATAAGGCTCTTTATCAATATGGAATGAAGTAGCCCAGAGCCACAAAGAGCATTAGGAAGGAAATGGACTCCATTGAGACCCAGATCAACATTGCCTCAAGTTCCTATGATCTAGCACTTGACCTGACTGGAGGTACATGAAATTTCATAGAAGATTTGCATAAGAAATTCTTTCAGTTACAAGCCCAAAAAGAGCATATCATTCTACAATTCAAAGAAATAAGGGATTTGGTAAATCTCAAATTCATACTTGTTTGAAGAGCTCTTTTGAGTGTTGATAAATCTATGCACGTGAATCCAATACCTAGAACTTAGAAATAAAGAGAAGAGTTATTAATGGAGTTTGAAACACGGTGCAAATTGCTTGAGGCTGCAAAGAAGGAATGGGAAGAAGGTAAGCAAGAATGATAGGCCCATTTATAGAATTTACAGGTGTCAACCTCCTTCAATTGACATATTTCTCACTCTTTATGCATTTCAATATTTATGTTCAAGATTCTTTGTAAATATGTAGAGTATATAGAGCAATTTCTAGTACTTTTTTTGGGTTTTTGCTTTAGTACATGACTCGGGGGGAGTCAATCCAGTCTTTCTAGTTTGTATATATATGCACATATTTCCTAGGGGGAGATCCGGTGAATGTCAGAACAATTGGTTTATGCACCCTTTTCCCTTGATGTCAAAGGGGGAGAATGGTTTGAAGAATGTTTTGGAGATTTTTTGCATGTTGCCATCAAATGGGGAGATTGTTGGAAGAATGTCATTGATGTTGTTATTAGCAACATGAGCATGAGGGATAAGTACAAAGGTATATTACTGTGTTGCAGTGTTTTCATTGATGTCAACATGGAATCTTGGTGTGAATATTTTGGTGCAGATCTTTTTGATTATTTCTAACAAGTTTTTGAGTTGCTATGGAAGACATTTTTGCACGATGGCTTGATCTCGAGAAGTAAGTTGTGTTGGAAATTGACTAAGTGTTAATTTTGTTAGTTCAGTGTAATAGAGCACTTGTTTTTGGGTCTGCATTAGTCCACTAATGAAGGTTTCACTCTGTGCTTCTAACATTATTTTTTTGGATTTTAGAAGTATTTGATTCCAATATTTCATCATGTTTTGGCTATCGGTCTAAAAAATATAAATAACAAAAATTTGGCCTAGTGAATTATAGTTATTTCTTGTACAAT
>VDFB02142920.1:0-12941 GCA_007258455.2 Sequoia sempervirens | reverse complement strand
TCTTCTTGTGGGTTTTGTGATGATGAGGGGACCAATGGATTGCTTGATTCTGCAAGATTCATTTCTGCATTTGTTTGGCTAAGGTCACTTGAAGCGGGAGTTTCTTTGTGGGCTTCCATACTCTTCTTGTATTGAGATCTCGTTAGAACCATAAAACAAGGATCAATCTTCGAGAATATGGGAGATGAATCTCTTGATTCCTTGGATTTAATCTCTATTTTATGTCCCAAAGTGAAAGTTTTAGGGTGTTTTTAGGATCAAATGTGATGATGATATGATGGTGATGTTCAAAGATGGATGTTATGGATGTTTTGACTTTTGATAGATCTTGAATGAAATACTAGGCTTTGGATTTTTGATTGGTTTGATTTTTTGGATTTTGAGACTTTGTCCTTGATCTTGATTTGGATTTTGATTTTGGATTTTGAACAAAAGAAACCCTAAGATGTTTGATAATGATCTAAAGGATAGTTGTGTTCAAAGGATGATGATTTGGATATGTGTGAGGAGAAGGATGCATCTACCCACACCTACCCAAACAAAATGATTGTTTCACTAAGTATATGAGAAGGATTCATCTACATACACTAAGCTAGACAAGATGATTTGGATGACTTTGACTAAAGATATGCAAAAGGATGCATTCACACACTCCTAGCCAAAGGTGTTTTGATAAATGTTTTCAAGGACTTGATCTCAATGAGTTTGAATGATTGCTTGATTTTGTCATAAAGCCTAGCATTTCAAGGATGATTTCAAGGTTTTAATCAAAAGTTGATTTGTGAGATGGATGTTTGGATGTTTTGAAAGATGGATGAAAGAGATTTGGTTTGTTTTGATCCCTAGATGAACCTAAAAAGACCACTTTGTATTTTTCAAGACCTAGGTATTGAAGATCATGCATATGCTTCCTAAAGACCTTTGTTAACCAAGGAATGATTTGACCATTTTGGATTTCCAATCAATGATTTTTGCTTTTGGGATTTGGAGTCTTCAACACACATGAAAGTTCATTTTGCTTAGTCTTTGCTTAATGGATTTATTTTACCAAAAACACTCTCTTTGATTAAAGTTTCAAACTAAGATGTACCAATGTCTTAATTTCTTTAAACCCCACAAGATATTTTATGTGGAAATTCAACGAACTTAAGGCAAGGGTTTTTCTATTGTTTACTCAAGAAGACAAATTGAGATATAATCCAATGCTTAGGAACCTCTACGAATGTGAATCCGCAGGGAAAGCAGTAACATATGGATTGAGTCAATGATATTTGTCTTAAAGAGGCCTTGAATTTTGAGAACCATGTTAAATGTTTGTTTGCAAAATGTTTTCTATCACACACTCGTGGCTTTCAAACAAAGAATAATTACAAGCCCTTGATGTGATGATAGACACGTTTGGCTGAGTCCCCACTTGGACAAGTCCAGCTACTACCTTTGTGAATGACATGTTGACCCAATCGCCTCCACTAAGACTCCTCACTTATACCTGTAAGCTAAGCATCAACACCCATGAAACTCCCATGGCATGCTTTCCATCTCTACTAAAGCCGTAGTGTACCAGGGCGGCTTCGAACGACCGCTTCTGGGTAACTAACAAACAGATATGACTTTGGCAACGCAACAGGTAGGTTCTAGTATAACTTTCCGCTCGTGAGGGAGTTGACCTTAACGCGGGTAAGAGTCCCCTTCGATCCATCTTGTTCTGAGCTAACCGCTGCGATTACGTATGAACTTCAAAATCCTCATTTATATCCCTTCCTACCGAAATACTTTGGCTTTTAGAGTGTTAATGCTGAGTCGCCACTTGCGAGTACTTTTTCCCCAAGGCGTGCCCCTCTAAGATAAAACAAAAGCCAGCAAAGACACAACTGTGAACTCGATCGACTTTTCGATGGCACAAAAGAACGAATGTAATGCCGAAATGTTCCTTACCACACCGCACAAGATGTTCAATTTTTAAACCCAAAATGAAGTGTTTTAAAGCAATAAAATGTATTTTTGAGAGTTTCTCTTGCACCCTAGATCGCACGAAGCGCAAGGGGAGAGGATACGCACTCAAAAGACAAAATAACACAATCAAGCACTTGTTCGTTTTAGCCTCAAAGCAATGATGACTTCATTTTAAGCACCAAAATCAAGTGTGAAGTTTGCCTTGTTCAATTTTAAACCAAAACAAAATCTAGTAAGTGTGTTCTAAGGTTCGTTTTAAGTCCTTTGCAATGAAAAACAATTTGTTCGTTTTAGCCTCAATTGAAAACTAATGTTCTAAAACGAAAAGGAAAACAATTTCGTGTAGTGTTGATTAAACACTTAAAGTGTTAAAGAACACATTGTGTTTTCAAAAAAACATTTCCCTCCTTTCGTGAAGTAGTATTGATCAAAAAAATCAAAGTGTTAAAAAACACAATGTGTTTTCAAACAAAAATCCTCCTCCTCTTTTGCTTTGCACCTTTTCGCCTTCGTTGTTTGTACCTCTTTCGTTAGTCTTTTGTTTCCTTTTTGTCCCTTTCACCTTTCGCTTGTACCTTCGCTTGTACCTTCGTTTGCTTTTGTACCTATAAAATAAAAGACACCCATGTGAGGATCAAGATATCAAACTCATTTTGGTTATTTACTTCAAATAATAACATTATCCCAAATGAAAGGACAAAGATTTGAATGATTATGATAGTAAAAGAATGATCATGCTTTGATATTGACTCTATTGAAAATACATCACACTTAATAGATCTATTCCTTCCCATTTTGACATTGACAAGCTTTTTAATCCCATAAATCAATTATAAAGAAGAAGTCTAAAAAGACTTCTTAATCCTCAAACGTTGACTCTTTCAAAGTTCATAGATTTTCTCAAACCTTAAGGATAAAAAGTATCTTCCAACTCTTGACTATTTTTACTATAGGAAAAATGTTTTGATAAATTTTGCAAAGTAAACCAATTTAATCCACCACAATGAAGGCATCTTCTCAAGGCATCATCTTTAAGTTTCAAATTTTGACTATTTTCAAAATAGCTTTAGTGGATTAAATTTAATGTCTATCAAAAAGCATCCCCATAATGATTAAGCAAGGCTGGTTTCTACTGATTTGTAGCTCGTAAAAAAAAAAAAAAAAAACAGAAAGTGTCCCTTAGAAATATTGCCATGATTATTTTTTTTTAAATCTGTATCACCATCAGCCTACTCTCTCAGCAACTTACTTCACTCCCTTTTGACAGATAATTTAGCAGATACGGGCTGACAAACTAACTGAACAGCAATAAAGAACAATGCAGACAAAACAGAGGGAACGCATTGATTCCATCATCAATGCGCCAACAACTCTCCTCAAGATTTTGCAAGGCAATTGTGTGTGGGATGCAGCGACAGATTGTGAACTTTTCAACAGACCCCGCAAGAGTTTTAAAGACCCCGCGATCTCAGGAGATACAATGATAGCAAATCTTTGTGAAAGACAGTAAAATATACAAAAACTCATTCAAAACATCTGCTAGAGACAAGGCGCAACAGTCAACATATCTCATAAATGTAAAGCTAAAATGCAAACTCGTATTTATAACCTCAAATTGCTCTTTTTTTTGTCAACACCAATGCTGGCAGTTCAAGACAGTGTCTTCACATGATTCACAGAGATAGAAACAGCATTTAAGACACTCATTTATCTATTTTAAACAGCAACAAAAGTAAAAGGATTAGTTGCCTTCAGATTTGCGTCCTCACTACTGGCAAGTGTAAGAGTAAAATTCCTGCAATCATTTCCAACGCACTTAAAACAAAACAGAAACAAAAAGAAAAGATCTTGCGCACTTTATCCAAATTTTGAGTGGGAAAACTATGGTGGAAAGACATTCCAAAAAAGGACAGTCGTGGGGGATAGACACTCTTAATTAATTCTGACCTGCTATTGCTAATTAATTTTGATTTGTCATTCTATGTTCTGGAGCACATTATCTTACAGCTGCTATTGGACAGTGACAGGAAAAGTTTAAGATCTTAACTGCCCATGCTTGAGTTGTTCCAAGTGCGCAAAAAATCAGACATTTCTTTGATAGCGGAGGCTCCAGCGCATGACAAAGAGAATGTGAACATGTTGAAGACAGGGAACTTTCATCTTAATGAATACAAATTTATAGTGAACCCAATCTACTGAAAAGAACAAGTTTAGACGCCTCTGCAAGAGTGTGTACAGAGAAGACAAAAAGAAAGAGAATATGCCTGAGTATAAAAGATGTAGAGTGCATGGAATATCTGACAGAACGCTTTATGCATAAGTGAGTGTCTACTAAAAATCTGCGAATGACAACTCTTTTTTTTTTATGAGACAAGTGGCATGTGAGTAAGTATGCTTATTACAAACGACATCCATCAATCAAATTCTATAAATGCTTGCTGCGTAGGCAGTGACAGTCACAAAAACAGTAATAGTAAAGCATACAACATCAAACTTGTCTGACAGAGTGCCTAAAAGAAATGTCCTTCATTCAAAAGTATGCACAGACAGAAACATTCCCATAATAATAACATTCATTCCCACCACGTCAACAGCAAAAAAAAAAAAATGCTCAAAGAAAAAGTCTAATGAAATCTTATAAAGATGAGATTAATCATGGCATGGCTGAATCATGCCCTCCTTCTAGCGCCAAATGTAGGCATCCCTTTAAATCTGCAAAAACTAAACTCACATAGGGGTTAGCACTTTACAAATTTAACAAAATACCTCTATGAAATACCTTGTAAAATGTTTAAAACATGCAACAAAAAGATGAAAGCAAGCTACAAGCATCATGAAAACAATCACAAGTTACCTATTCCATAGTTGGATTGGTGTCACATGTGCTAGTGACCCTTTCCCAATCCTAGATCAAAGCTCAAATTGTGCAAATGCAAATGAGATGGTGGAGTGATGATGAACAAGATCAAATCTCAAATGAAGAGAGTAACCTTGCAATAGATTCTGAAGGATTTGCTTGAGGATGATGCACCTATTTAAAGATTTTCAAAATGCCAAATGTTGAAGAGGGACCAATGTGGGATAAAAATCAAGCCAATGATAGAAGGACACTTGTCACCATGTGATTAGTTAATGTGTGTGCAAGATTTGGGAAGAGTGCCCAAGAGGGGGAACTTTTGAATTCAAATTTGCAATAAATTTTGAGAGGGGGACAAGAAAGAAGAGCAATAAATGCCCTGTTTGACTTGTCATGGTTGAGAGAAAATGATGTTTTAATAAATCAATAAAATTGATTTATTGTGCAAGTGGCTAGGTCTAGATAATGCAAGTGGGATGGGATTAGCCTTAGATTAGGATTAGATTAATTTAATGATGATTATGCTGATTTAATGCTGATTAACTGATTTGACTTTTTGGACTTTGGAAAATGATTTAAGATTTGATTTAAATAAAGCCCTGATTTATTTGATGAATGGAATATGATTATGCATGATGTAAATTTGACATGTCTACACATTAAACTTGGTATCAACCTTACTCAACTCTATCTAGCTTGGAATAAGTGCATCCAAGGTAAAAGTAGGGATGGTGGTAGAAAGAACATGGAAAGAAAATTTGGATATAGATAGGTTGATAGGAGAAAGTGATAAGGCATAGGCATGACCACAATAGGGGGAGTGGAATGTGGTATAGAATAATTTATGGAATGAGGTATAGATCTAGGAATAGAGAAAAGAATAGAGTGAGGGATGACAATAGTAGAGATAGGGATAACACTAAAATGATGGGAAGAAGAGGCAACACAAGTTGTGAAAGAGGAAATGGTAGAAGAAACACTACTAACATAGGTAATCATGGAACTTGTAGGGATAGCATGGAAAGTAGGTGAAACAATAGTAGGATGGGAGAAAGAAGTGCAACCATAGCAATTGTATCCAACATGATAGGGGGTGGAAAAATGAGGCATCCCAAATTGAGGAACAAGAGGCAAATGTGTGGAAAGAGCACCACTCAAAGAACTAGAAGGGGCAACCTTAACACCAATGCCTTGAAGCACTTACAAACCACATGACTTAGTAAGTATCAATTCACATATTTCCAAGGAGTTTTAGAATGAGAGGATAGGGGAACGAGGGGATGGAGAGACCAAGGACCTTGACTTGGGAACTAGGGGATGTAGTTGGCAAGGATCTAGGGGTAACACCCCCCAATGGGGTTAAGGGGCGATGCCCCCCATGGAGTCAAGGGGCAACATTCCTCACAAGGGTCTAGGGGCAACATTATTTTCAAATTTTTTATCAACACCAAATCCTTAACATTTCTAGCCAAATCTACATTTTTCAAAGAAATAACAATGAAGCCAAAGAATCCTATTAGTCTAAATGATGAGGGTTATGCAATTTTTATAGCATTTTAGTGCTTAGGGTGTGAATGGGGCCCATTAGACTATTAGGGTTAGGGTTAGTGGCCCAAATTTTAAAAAATAGTTTTTTAAAATAGTTTTTATAGTATTAGACATGGGGAATAACAAGTTTGCAAGGCATTCAAGGGAAGTGGTTGAATTTCTAAGGGTCTTAGGGACATCCCAACACCCCCTCAATGTCCCCATTATAGGGACACCCCAAAAATGTCTCCTCTTTGAGTAAAACATTCCAAGGATACCAATTTTCTACTAGTAGTGTGAGCATAGTAAGAGCATGTCCCCTTGGCATCATGTCATCTCAAGGACATCCCCATCCAAAACTAACTAAATTTTTGGAGGGGCAAACATGTCCCATTGAGCATTATCAAATCATGAGAGGCTTTGTATCCACATCAACCAAACTAACAAGAACATGTGCAAACTATTATTCTACATGCCCCTCATGATAAAATTTCTCAATGTTAGGGGCAACAAGAGTACCCATATCAAGGCCATCAAAAACACCATTCTCATTTGGGTCATTTAATGATTCAAACAAGGGCTTCTCCTTAAGGGGAAATGAGTATATGGATGAGACTTTGGCATACAAACAATTCACAAACTCTAAGGATAAATGATATCAAATTGAGGTAAGGTCCATTATACATCAGCAAATGAAACCCCAAAGGCAAAAATAATGGTAGGTAGTGAAGGATGAAAACCAAATCACATCATGAAGCACAAAACCCTAAGGAAAGATAGGTCAATGAATCATAAGCAAAAGGTAATTGAAACCCTAATGAGATTGGAAAAATTACAATATGCAAACAAAAATCAATTTGAAAATCCTAATAAAAAAAGAATAAACCCAACGTCAAACCCTAGGTCATGTCACAATGACAAGTTTTCCAATAAATGTGAAGGAATAAATCACATCTCATATAATTTCCTAAGTAAATTGATTAAATCAATAATAAATGCCTTAGATTTACAGCAAGGACTAGAATGATAAATGCATAGTAAATTTATGAAATCTAGATAAATTAAATACAATACTCAGCTGAATTTTGAATGATTGAATATATCATAAAAGTTGCTAAGAATTAATTTGTCAATATGCTAAAAACAAGGCCTCAAAATCTATAAATTATCTATATAAACTATATATATTCTAATCTAATTCAAATGTGTGCTCGCAATGCTGATCGTTGCACCTATGGAACTAAAACTAGACTCGTAGAAGTGAATTGGTAAGGAAAGGAAGACTACAATATATTTGCCTTGCCTTGTCACACCTATATCTAAAGGGGTGTGGTATCTATAGCCATTATTTGAGAACTTGCTAGGCAAGGATTGATTTTCCTTTGCTCCAGCCCCTAAGTGGACCAATTCAACAGTTTTACACAATAATCAACCATGCAATATGCCTAGGATGATGATGCAAGTGAATGGCACAATTGGGTGCTCTAATGTGAGTAATATTTTATTATTTATCTCAAACATTATTTGCAAATGAACAAGAGATGTCCTTATAAACAACATAGCTCACAAATCCATGTAGATGTGCACTTGATTGGTTCACAACAACTAGTAAAAAAGGTCAATGAGATTTAAATTTAAATTTTTTATTTTAAAGGTTTAAAGTACAATTTTTTGTGCGGAAACATGCATCAATTCTATACACACAAATAAATTGAAGTGACAATTGAAAAATCTAAAAATTAAAACCAATTCCTCGAACTAAAATAAATTTATGAATCAAATTTCACACAAAAACATCACTTAAAATGGCATAGAGATGCAATTTTCACTGTTAAAACATTGCAAATCTTTGAGCTAATCCGTAACTCCAGCAGGGTTCCTATCAGTTTGTTTAACCAAATACTTCATATTCCATCATCAATTTTAGGTATATGTCCAGTGTAAGAAATTTAAATTAGCTACATTAGCGGCTAGCCAATCAGCTAGCTTCATTTGCTCCTAACATAGAGGGTGAAAATAAGAATATTCAGAGCATTTCACCAGCCCAACCTTGTAATAGAATTTAAAATTCCATCTTCTAATTATGGTCTTCAATATCCCTTGGCAAAACTTAACTAGCAATAAAGGGGAGAACCATTGACTCTTACCTAGAGACAAATCCAATAAGATGTGTTTTTGCATCATCTTGCTTGTCAAACTAAACAGCTAGGGATTTTTAAATATTGGGTAAAAAATTATTTTTGTTTTCTAGAGAGGCCTTAAAGAAGACCCTACCACCCAAGAAAACTAAGCTCAAAATCACATGATATTGATCATACTATAGCATATCTTTTTTTATAGTGTTCAGCTACTGTAGAACACAAATCCAAAATAGGATTGGCTTGGCATTCAATAAAACAGGACTTTTCCTAGGTTGAACTTTTCGGAGAGATTCCTGATATGACTTTCTCAAGATATTTTTTATGTTTTCATTTAGGTAAGAGATGCTTGTCTGTAGGCTAAAATCTTACAATGGTATTTAATGTTTCTATCTGTCAAACTCCTTTAAATTTATTTTTATCCGCTCTTTACAGCTATTCCAGAAGTCAACTGCTTTTAATTCATTTTCTATATATTCTTTACACTTGTTCTAGTTGTCAATTATTTTCATTTTATTTCTAGATATCTTTAAAGTTGTCCACCCTCTTTTGATTCATTTTTGTCAACCCACTTTGCATGTCAATAAGATTATTAGTATAATTACAATGGTATCGAGGGGCTGTAATGGAGTAGATGGTTGAAAAAGAAAAAGAAAAAGAAAAACCCTTTGCATAATTTGATAGGCCTTTTTATGTGAAACATTCATTACAACTATTTGTATATACATTTATTTAAAAACCTAGTAAATTAGTCTTAAAGATATCTATCTCGGTGATGCTGAGGGATGTCAATTTCTAGGTGCCACCCTAATATAATCCAACATAGACACCTCAAAACTGATATATCTTGACATCTTAAAATAGATGTATTTTAAAATATCCATATTTATTTTTATTGAATCAATGCAATGAATTTACAAAAAAAATAACAGCCAAAAGCTGTCCAGGAGAAGCTACAAAACAAAGACCAACCGTCCACAACAACACTATAATCTAACAAACATGACACAAACTACAACAGCAGCGAACAGCTGCAAGAGAAACATAGCAGACACAAGAACCAAGCATCAAATACAACAGCAGCGAAAAGCTGCAAGAGACACACATCAAACACTAAATTTTAACATACGCTGATGTATTTTAAAATATCCATATTAATAACTTATAATGGTTAATCACTAACTATAATATATTTCTTTAATCATGTACTTCTTTGCCTAGAGAAAATTGTCTCCAATGTTGCCGGATCCACCTTGTAGCTACCAACATAAGCCATGAGAAAATGGAACTTGGCAGCACAGGAAATGCATGTAAACCACTAACAGTGACAAGAGAGTACCCCTATGGACATGTTCTAAATGTTGAATGAGAAGAGTTAAATCTAGAAATGGAATGCCCTGAAGATTGAAATGCTTTTTCTAAACCAAAAGGATCTTCCAGAAATTGATGATCTGCAAATGCAAATCGCCATATTGAGGAGATATTATTGAAATGGAGAAAGTGTTAAAGACTTGAGTCATGGAACTCGAGCATAGGAATTGTCGAAAACATTCCTGATGGATGTCATCCCTACTTAAGAGTAGAATGTACGGGAGGCAATGAAGTGGGAAGAGAATATGCCAACATTGAAGATATTAAGAGTCCATATTAGAGCTGTTAAGTATATAATTTAATGTTCCAGGCTGTACTTCAAAATTATTGCTATCTACCCCACAGCTGTTCTAGCTGTCCACCAGATTTTAATTTATTTTTAACTATCTTTGCAATAGTTCCAGTTGTCCACCTTTTTTTGAATTATTTCCATCTACCCGTTTGCATGAGTATGATACCCTAACAATAGTTAAATGACCAATAGTAATACTTGTCTTCATCAGTGCCTTCATTGAACATAACATCAACTATGTTTGTTAGTTTCCAATAGGATGGAATGGCAAAGCTCCCCTCTCAAAGAGAACCAAGCAACCTACTCATGGGCCCATAATTACATTGCTCTTCATCAAGAGTATCAACATCATCAATTGGTTCATTAAAATCACAAGCAGTGTCAGTACCAGTTATGAGGTATTTCAAACATAATCTTTACACCACCATATGTTCCTGTTCCATTGGCTCTTTGAGGCCTCTGCAGGATATCAAAGAGTTATTCATTAACCACAATTCATCCCGTAACTTCACTCTTTCCCCATTCCAATCCTCCAGCTGAGACACTTGTTTACCAGCCTCGATGAAACAAGTATTAAATTCCAAATAACTGAGCTGCTGGCTGCTGTTGTGGCTGATGTTGTAGCTGTGAATAATTTCTCCAGTTAGCCTTCATTTATATATGTGGCAAAAGGTTTCGCTCCATAGACACAAATCTGAGTGTAACACCTCCACATTGCTTCAGCTTGCACATGTTGTCCTATACGTACATTGATAGTTTATTGTTCTCAGATAATTTGGTCGACAGGAACCATCTTTGGATTTTTTAAATTTTTTTATCCAATCCTGAATATTTGATGGCTATTTACGAATTTCACTTCTGATTTATTTTTGCAATAAAAAAAAATGATTTTGTTTTGGGCACAAAGATGGACTGGGTATATATAGGTTTGCACTTGGCCCATGATGTACCCAGGAAGCTCCCACATTCTTGGGCCATACCCAAGGTAATCCTAGTAATATTTGACTCAATGATGACCCAAATTATCTTTACTATATTACCATCTGGAATCCAATTTCATTTAGGATTTGACCCTACTCGGTACAAAAATTTACATTAATGAAAACTAATTAATGCAGTAGGAGAGAAAGAAAAGCAAAATTCCAGAAACTAAGCATATTGGGATTAATCATTAAATGATAACATAAATGCAAAACAGAATTGTTTGGATTCTCATTGAAATTTGGAAACAGTTCTACAAACAGCTATCCCAGCTTATTGTCTTTTCATTACAAAATATTAAATCAGAAAGGGGTCTACTCTGCAACTCAGCCACCGTCCCCAGTCTCCTTTCCTCTGATAACACCCCCTCTTTTCACACAGGAAAATGCGTTCTTATCCTTCTTCCCCTTCAAGCAACGACCACTCCCCACCATCCGTTCATTCATGACAAAGAAAAAAAAATAGAAAATGGAGAGGACTGCCATTTCCTTTGTAACCGCAATGCCCAAAATAGTCTCCACCATCATTCAATGCCCACACTATGTAGGTTTCAAATGTCTATTAAGGTGCGCCATCACACAGGAGATGGAAATAGAAGTCTGACAAAACTGCAGCAGGTCTACAAAAATAGAGAAAACATTAAACAAGAAAACAAAACTGACGCCAATGAGGAGGGTGAGGTGGATGCCACTGCATCACTAATCTTGGTGCCCAAAGCTGCACAGAGTATAAACACTTCCAAGCAGTTTTCTGATCACTAATCTGAGTGCTCCAAGCCAGACAATGCACCTCCAAGTACTCAGAAGTGCTTCTTACCCAATGATGTGATAATCAGCAGAATGTTAAAAGAGCAAGCCCTCTCATATCTTCATAATCATTCAGAAAAGCTCCACCTCAAAGTCCAAGCGATATAATCTATAATAAAGTATTTTTTTCTTTATAGAAATTAAAGAGAAACTTGGGCATTTCATCCAGCAACTCAGCACAGGTTTAAAATATATAGAACAAAATATCTGATAAGGCCTCGGACATTAAAATATGAACAGGTAATACCGTGCATCCTTGTCTCAACCCTAAGTGGGAAACAATCAGAATGAGAACTGTTAACTAAAACAGAAACTTGAGACACTTGTCTGGTTATGAGTTGAAAGCACATTAAATTATGCCATTCGCACCAAGTAACTTTCATTATTTCAAGAATAAAGTGCAATGCCAGACAATGATAAGCTTTATAGTTTATTGACATCAATTTTTAACACTATTAGTGGTTCCTAGTACCTACTCATGCTGTAACGAACCTATTTATTATCTAATAATTATCCTGACAAATACAGGAAGGATGTAACCCATCACAATTGTATTAGCATCTATATAAGGATGTCATATGTATTACTGTAACATAAACTTGTATGTATCTAATTATTTAATATACTATATTTGCGTATGATCTCTTCCTTTCTCTGTACCACCTGCATAGTCAAATGACAAATAGATGTCGACAACTGCAATGCAATTAAATTATGTCAATGAAAAAAGTCATTTGGTATATTTGAAATCACAAGTCCCATGAAAGGAGAAACCAAAGAGTACACTTTTGCTATTATTTTGTAACTCCCATTGCAAAGGGATGGGCCACCAAATCAACAAGACATTTGCATCCCAATATTTGAGACCAATGTAATAGATGATGAATTGACAGACGGGCTTATTTAACCAGTCAGTTGGACCTCTAAATAGCTTGGAATAAAAGAGAGATCGTGCTAACAGAAAACAATTTTTTATTAAATCCATTTTGTCAGGAAGTTTTCTTCTACATTTAACT
>VDFB02142919.1:0-10213 GCA_007258455.2 Sequoia sempervirens | reverse complement strand
TTCCTCGACATAAATAAAATGAATTACATTTATTTATTTAATATAAATACTTCACTGTCTTAATTAAAATGAATTGATTAATTAATTTTAATTAATTAGTCTTATGTTCACAAATTAAATAATTAAATTTTAATTATTTAATTGCCAATTTCATATTCTTTTCTCATTTTAAATAAATTAAAATTATTTAAAATGTCATGTCAATCTTAATCGCCGGGCCTCCTTGATAAATAATCCAAAAAGATTATTTATTATCTTCAAAATCCATAATTTGAATTATTTAATTCAAATTAGTAATTAATCTTCCAAAAATCAAGCAATCGGCATTCTTGATTTTCCAAATCTTATCTTCAAATTCAAATCTTATCTCTTTGATTTTTCGAATCTGGCAAATCAGGCAATCTTATCTTCTTGCTTTTTGAAAATCTTTATTTTCTAATTAATTTGTCTCATTTATTCTCCACCGTCGATCCGATTTTATTTTGACCGTTCGATTAAAGATTTTTCCCTAACCCTAATTAGGGATTCTCAGGTTTAATCTGGATCGTTCATTTTAGGTTCTCATCAATAATTTATCTCGTCTGTCCATTCAAAATGGCCTTTTCTATAAAATGCCATCTTCTTCTCATTTTTCGAAGAACACGCTCATTTTGACATTGTGCGTAATTATTATAGGCATTTACTTAGTTTCACATTTATTGTCATAGGCAATTGTAGTATTTCAATATTGGCATTTGTTTTAAGCATAGGCATAGACATTGACTTTTAGACATAGGCATTTAGACATATCAAATCCTTCAAGACTTGTTGTAGGACTTAGGCATTTCTAGATTGCTCGAAAGACGAATCTGAGGGCAACATTTTCCAGCAAGCAAGAAGGTATTACGAAAGGGAATCATGGAGGTATCAACAATCAGGTATAATTGTTCTTTCGTTTACTTTGTGTTTCGTAAAATCTTTGGATTTCGTTTATTATTTATTATTTATTGCTAACTCTCCTAATCTGAAGAAATCCCTTGATTACAATAGCAAGCAAAAGTTCAATTTTAAGCCCAAATAAATAGTTTTCTATGCTAGGTGAAGATATTGCTTCACAAAGACATGATGTTCTTTTTAGTCCAAAATAGAAAATGAGGTGACTATCCTAGGATTGTGTTTTTTTAATTAAGTGACTATCCTAGGATTGATTCATTTCAATTAAGTGACTATCCTAGGATTGATTCATTTTTTTAAAGCTCTTACTAGCCGCGGTCGCATTGGATCTAGTCAAATCTTACTTAAGTCACAGATTACAGTTGCAGACTTACAAATTCTATGCTAAAATAGAAAAATGCACTAAAACAGACATCAAGAGTGCTAAAACATAAATACTCTATGGAAACAGTAAAGAGCGCTACAGGATTATTAAAGGGTGCTATGGAATCATTAACGAGTGCTACATAATCATTAAAGGGTGCTACAGGATCATTAAAGGGCACTACAAAATCATTAAATAGCGCTATGGAATCTGCAAAGAGCACTATAGAATCCTTCGTGGGCGTTGAAGAACCTGCAATGAGCGCTAAAACAGAGTTAAAAAATGCTAAACTGGGTGTGATATTTACTGAGGTGTGTTTGATGCGCTAATATGCTCTTTTCAGCCGTAACCTATCAGAAAAAACTGTGCAAAAATGTTAAAATTGGGGCAGTAGCCCCACGGTGGGCACCAAAAATGTGTGGAAAATGTTAGTATCAAAACAAGATGACAAAAAAACACCAATGCAACATTAAACTAAAGAAAGCTAAATAAAATGAAATCAAAGAAATCAAACAGAGCTTCTTCAGAATCATTCCATTGTCCTCTATCTCCAGTGATTCATTTGAAGTTGCTACTCTCAGATTGTATAAGCAAAGCTTCTCAGAATGGCAACCTGTAGAACGAGTATGCAAAGAGAGAGAATACTTCTCTATCCTATATGCTGGTGGAGTGAAATGTCGATATATAGATATGCACAGGGGTTGTAGATTATACACAGGGGCTATGGATTATTGATGCTATTGAAGCTATGATATGAGGATGATAGGCCATGATATGGATTGCTAATATGCTAAGCTATGCTATGATATGATTCTAGAGGCTATGGATGCTGGAAGGCTGATTGACTATAGTTTTCCTATATGCAAGCTTCATCCTTCTTTTCAAAGACCTGACAGTCCTTTTTATAGATTTTTATAGGAAAGAGCCTGGCTGGCAAAGATCAATGGCTGTGAGATTTTCTAGTAATTTTGAATGGTGAAAGATTGAGAGGCTGAGAGGAAGATGGAAGATGTTGGGAGGTTGGAGAGAAGAATGGAGGTTTGTCTTCAACCCACGGGAACAACTTTGCTCAAAAACAAAAAAATTTATTGATTTTCTATTTTGAAGTTATTTCACAGTTGTTCAAGATAATCCAAATTAAATAAATAAATTTATTTAATTTTATGTGTGTTTGAGGATTTAAAACATTTTTGAAATATTTGATTTTAGAACTATAGAAGAATTAATTAAATGTTTGGAATATTTAATTGTGAATGGAATTTAGAGGATTTTTAGAAGAGAAGAATATTTAATCTTTATTTGAATAAAATATTCAAGCAAAGATTATATGATAATTAATATAAATAAATCATAATGTTTATTCAATTAATTAAGAAAAAGGTTGGGGCCATAGCTCGGTTGACTAAATATTTCCTGTTGCAGGAGGTTGGTCACGAGGTCTAGTCTCCCCCACCCTCGTGGTACCGGAGGGCGTGTTGCGCCAACGCTGTCGGTCACGTTAAAAGGTTTACTAGGCGCACTATAGTTTATATGGGGTCTTGCTACCCGATTCCTGCAGTCTAAAAATAAATAAAATTAATTAATTAAGAAATGGATAAGAGAAGTGATTAAATAAACTTATTTATTTAATCGAAATGAAAAAATGTACAATCTAAATAAATTATTTAGATTTATTTATACGCAGATTGAATTCAGAGATTTAATTAAATATTAAAAATATTCAATTAATTACCAGACTATTGTGATGTGACCATTTTTAGGTGTATACACATATTATCTCCTTTTTCAACGGGTGTTTATAATTTGGTGTTGCATTACTCCTTTATTCAATCCCATGGTACTTATCTTTTATCTATCTTGATTGGCCAAATCTTCTTAGGGATTCCTTTTGAAGATCACCCCCATTTCCATTCTCAATCCCTTGGATTCCTAACCCCCTCTCATGAGGTTGACACCAAGGGGATAGTACAATAAGTTATAAGAAAATTTTCATCTTTCTTTTTCATATTTGATTTAAATTAAAAAATAATTATTTCCTTTACATAACCTAACTAGGGACCTAACAATGAAACCAATGTTACCAAGAAAAGTGGGAATCATAAATTATAGTTCTATGTCCCAAGTAATCTTTATAATTTGCATTTATACCCTAGACTTATTAATAAAGATGGATCAAATATTAGTGCATAATGTAGAATCAAACAAGATATTAGTTAAATCCTGAACAATGGGGAAAAAAATGTGGATATGCTTTATGACCTAGGTCATAGAAAAAAACACTTCTCCAATTGTTATTCAAATATGCCTTAGGATCCCAAATTGGATTGAATATCAACCCAAAGGTGAGTCAATTCTCAACAAGGAAGACCTAGGAGGGGGCTCTTTAAGCTTCGAGGGGTTCACCACCAAACAAAAGCTTGGAAAAGACAACTTAGCATTCATCTCACAAAACCTAGTAATGAAATACAAGTAATGAATGCAAATGATGAAATTAAGCAACATCAAGTTATGATATGTGTACCTGGGAAGTCTAGAAATATGATGAGGATTTAGGAAATGAAAAAATGCTGTCAAAATATGACAGGGACAATAAGACACCCTTACTGTTGTCTTAGTCCCATTGTTGTTTTTTGGGGTAGATGCAGAATCTTTGGATGTCAGAACAAAATCCAAAAGAATCTTAGTAAAATTATACTTGGAGGACTAAAATTCCCTTGGTGTCGACTTAGTCTTGTCTTGAATTTCTAGAATATTTGAATGTGATCCTTAGTCTCAATGTATGCACTTCCTTCTTCTCTGATCTCAGGTTCTGAAACTTCCAGATCTAGCTTGTAGGTGAGTTTCTATGAAGATGACAACTTTGCAATGCAACTTTGCAACTTTGCACTTCAAATTATCTTCAACCTAAATCTACAAACACAAACATGCAAGAGAGGAAAAACTTGATGATTGTTATTAAATGGAGGTTTTCCTTGGTCAAACCCCTTGTTGGTAATTAAACCTTGGGATGAAATAAAATAATGAAGGGAAATGTTGAATGAACAAAGTTCTATGTTGAACCTCACCTAACCCTTTTTATGAAATCTAAAAACTTGTGTGAAATGGCTAGCTTGAATGTAGATCTTGAATCAAAGGAATGCTTGAAAGATCTTGAATTGAATTGCTTGCTTGAATCAAAACCCTACATGATAAATGTTAAATCAAAAACACACATGATGCAAGAATATCTTTGACATGATGCTTGAATGTTGATGATGACTCCAAATGTGTGATGAGCTTCTCTTGAATGCTCTTGTGAACTCAATTATGCTATTAGGAATGCTCTCAAAAAAGTCATATGTTATAATGAGTGAAAGAACCTTGTATTTATACTTATCCATGCTTAATATCCCAAAATTACACCACAACAAGACAACATATGAAATCATTAATTAAAGGAGGCTAAATCACATGCCAAGATTTAAAATTAAATTCCAAAAATAACCTAAGGGAGACTAAGACACCCTAGGTGGCGTCTTAGTCCTGAGGCATGAAACTTGGGGCACAGAATCCAAAAAGGGGCCAAATTAAGTTGCTTTTGACAAGAGGGTCCCAAGAATTTTGGAGGACGAAGATTCCCTAGGTGGCATCTTAGTCCCATTCCAAAAATTAGGGACACACAACCAGAATCATTAAATTATCATTTACCCTTTGTTTGTTGGGATTAGCCATAAAAAGATATAATTTATTAGGCTTGCAGATGCAGAATAGGACTAATTAAGATGTAAATAAGGATAAGTAAAGCAAGGTAGACCTAAAAAAGTGTTAAAATGCAAGGGTATGCATTTTCCTACACTACATTTAGCCCCCACTTTAGTGAGAGAATGAACTTGCTTGAAACTCACACTAAAGTAGCCAACCACACAACAAGAGGGGTTCAAATGTACGAATGTTAGTAAGATATGATGACAATAATCAAGAGGGTGGCCAACCCCCCAGGATCAAGATCCTATGACAAGCCAACATAGGTACAAAGGAACACACTTGTGGGTGATATATGAAGCCATAACTAGATCGCTAGCATACACCATCAAAGATAGAAAAGGAAAAGAAAAAAAAAGAAAAATGCAATGGATCAAGCCTCGAATGGCCACCCAACGCATTGTGGAAAGGGTCAAGGATATTTGTCCAAAAAAATTTACAAGTGGAATGTGATTTCCACTATGCAAACAAAATGCATGCTCACAAGGGCTAGTGAAGCTAGTTGTCCACTAGGTGAGCCCCAAGAGATCCATATCAAAGTCCTACCCCTTGACTATGACAAGGACAAAAAGAAAATTCATGCTCACAAGGATGATTGAAGCTACTTGTTCACTAGGTGAGCCCCAAGAGGTCCATATAAAAGTCATACCCCCATGACTATAATAAAGATAAAGAGAAAATGCATGCTCACAAGAGCTAGTGAAGCTAGTTGTTCACTTGGTAAGCCCCAAGGAACCATATCAAACCCATACCTCCATGACTTTAATAAGGTACAAAAATGCAACACAACAAGAAAGAGGGATGTTCAAAATGGTTTTTCTTAGTTCGTGTGTGGTCTTAATCTTAGGGGACATCATTCCTAATGTCTCCAAGAGAGGACCCATCAAAGGATAAAAGATTCACAACTTAGGGAATGCAGTGTGTTACATCACCACTAAGAGGAATGTAATATGCTAAGATAGATCAAGCTCTTGAACAACATTACTCCCAATGTCACCACAAAGAGAAAAACACATCACATGAAGTAAGAAAATCGCATCAAGGAACATTAAATATGAAAAAACAATGCAAATGAAATCATGCCAAAATGATGCCAATGTATGCCCCCACTTTAAAGAAATTGCTAAACACCATGTTGTGAGTAATTACTTTAAAGTAGACAAAATATGAAAAAGGAAAGAGGGTTGCCCCCCAGAAACACATAAGGGATCTATGGATTCAGGGTAAGTATTTGTCTTTACTGTAATGATATTAGAGAGCTCAGAACTGTCATCATTCCCCAGATACAGATAGAATTGGAAGAATGAAAAAAAGAGAGTGAAAAAAAATGAAAAACCTTTTGGGTCAACATGGAAGAAACATAAATGTCTTGATGCCTTGCATCATCCCCAAAAGGAAAACACAATACAAAAAGGAAAAGGAAAAGAAAAGATAATGAAAGATCTTTTGGGTCAACATGGAAGAGACATAGGGTGTCTCGACACCTTGCATCATCCCCAAAAGGAAAACACAAGACAAAAAATGAAAAGATAAATGAAAATAAAAGGTAAAGACCAAAGAAAAAGCTTACAACATATAGAAGAATTAAGGTACAAATAGAGGAATGAACATAGAGAGGAAACATCAAATGAAATAGGGGATCACATTACACACATGCAATCAACCAAAAAGAAGAAAAAAATGAAAGAAAAAAGACTAGTAAAGCATGGGTGAGTCAACCTAAAGTAGGTCATCTAACTCCCAATCTTAGTCTGTATAAGCGAAAGATAGACAACAAATCTAAGGGACAATGACAAATGCATTACTAGGACAAGGCTATCTACTTCTTGCCTCCACTGAGTGTAAGACAAGAATGAGTTGAAATAGGTGAAGAAAATTATCTTCTTGCACAAGCATGTAATAGTGAAAATGTTTTAAGATTCTACAACTATTACATGACAAGGGGCAGAAAGGGATGCTATTTAATCACTAGACAAAAATTATCGTTATCAAAGTGATATTGAATCAACATGATTTTGAATGCACAAAATTCATCGTATTGTGTCCAAGAGAGTCTTGTGATATCAACAATGTGGAGCATTTGCATCTTTAGGATATAGTATGAGCTTGTCTTTCATTGGTGGAAATAGTATGAGTCCTTGGTTGAGAAGGATTTGTAATTTTCTTTCACTTTAAGGTGGTGGACAAGGAGGTTGTAGCTTTTGTAATTTGTAAGGTCTTCTGCACTTGCTAGATTCACCAACTTCTCTAGATGGGATTAGGGCAGAAGGTCCTAAGATTATCTTGTCTTTGTTATCCTTATCCTTAGGAGATATGGGTTTCTCTTTAGGAGGGAGTACATTCATACTGGGAGGAGAATCTAAGATCATTGTACCATCACTACGAATCCTTAGGTATTCTCAATATCCTAACCCCTTTGTGTTTTCATTACTTGGTGTTTTCTCTAGAAGTTGATGGATTTCATGTTTATTTGTTGTATCACATCCTTGTTTACTCAAGATTTTGAATCCTTGTCCATATGTTTCTTCTAGATTGATTGGATTGTTTGTTACTTTTTTATCATAAAATGGTTGAGTATTTGCTTGTTTAGAGGAACTAGGTTCACCTATTGTAGGGAACTTAGGTTCAACTTTTGTTTTGATTTCTGGATGTAAGTAACCAAACATACCAAGAGGTGGTATTGTAGGGGGGTTTGGTTATGTCATGGATGGATAAAAGTATGCATTAGCTTCAAGGTTGTTAAGACAATCATTTAGGAACATATTCATGATGTCATCATCTTCTCCAATGATGTCAACATCACGAGAAGGGCATGCATTAGGAGTTGAGTGAGCATGAGTAAGTTCAATTTCATTAGGGTCATTGCCAAAGGCACAACTTGACACATCTACCAAATATTTCAAGGACACCCAAAGCTTTCCAAAGCACATATCCATGATGCAAGATTGAACACGTACACTTGAAATAAAAGAAATTAGAATAACAACAATTCTACAAATTATAACAAAAATTTGAAAGCAACAAACAGAAGCATAGAAAAGCAATTTCAAATCTTGAAAAATGGAAAGTCAAAGTCAATAGGGATTAAGATGCCAATTAGGGCATCTTGGTCCTTATGAAGGAATTTTGAGGTTCCAAAAACTAGAACAGGAGGCAAGCAGCATAGACAGGGTTCTGAACAAAAAACCCACAGAGGGACCAAGACACCAGGAAGGTCATTTTAGTCTTAGTAAAGGATTTTTTCATAAAAGCACCAAAATATGGATTTTCTACAGTGTTCCCAAGTTTCCTACTCAAAGACTTGATGTTTAGAAACAAAAAAGTGTATAAATCAATGCAAGAAAAAGTAACTAATGACAAGCAATTAGATGTAAAGTTGAATGCATTTTTAAAAAAAATTGTATGCAATAAAAATGTTCCTAAATGCAATTAGGATGATTAACAATGCACTTTTCAGTGGGGTGAAATCACAATATGGTGTCTCGCTTTTTTCCCAAGATGGAATTTTACATCAATATTTTTAACTGAATCTTCATCTTCTGAGACCTATAGTAGCTAAATCGTTAAGAATTTGAAGATGATGTGAACTAGTGATTTGTGGAAATTTGAGTGTAGATTCTAAATATATAGATTTTTAATTTGTTTGAAATAAATTATGAATCTTTCAACATATCCTTTAATAAATAGTTTTAAATAGAAAACAACATTTTCATAAAGTAATGTTTGTGTTGTACAACATAACTTTTTTTTCTATAACGGATTAAATTCTAATTTTTGAAATATAGATTCTCAACATCAATATCTAGGTAAAGGATATTTTTTCATAATTTTTTGTTGCATATTTTTTTTTAAATAAAATTTTCAATTCATTGTAACTATAATTTGGACGTACATGTGTGTCGTACAACCTAACTTGTGTATGTATTGAAATCCAATTTTTTTTTGGGGGATAAAACAAGGACATCAATACCTAGGGAAAGGGTATTTTTTGAATTTTTGTTATATTGGTTTAGTATTTTTCCACGTCTATAAAACAAAGAGCTTGATGTTTGGAGAAAAACCTATGTTTAGTAAAAAATTGAAAATTAAATACATGATAAAATAAAAATATATCATTTAACTATACTTGTTGGAATGCTCGTTTTGAGGGATACAATCTTGAAAAATATAATTTTTAAATGACATTATTTAATCCCTCAAAATGTAAAGAAAAAGTGATTTTTTACCAGCATTTTGATAAGTGTGAAGGACACTCCATTATGGGTATGATTTAATACTAGAGAGGTTCTATCCAAGAAAGTTTGATCTAAGGGGGCCTTATCTATCCCTCCTCAATTAAAACCCTTTAGATGGAGCCTCTCAAGACCCTAATCATTAGTTTATTTCTAAAAATAGTGATTTTAGGAAAAAATTGGCACGCCCCAAAAGTGAGACACACTATTGTGGCAGCACCCAGTGATGCAAGATAGAAAAAATGTAACCTATATGCACTTTCCACTAATGAAAATATGAGAAACCCTATATGAACTTTCACTAATGCAAGATGCAATGCAAGAATGACTGAAACATAGATCTAGGACTTTAATGTATTCCAAATCAGAAAATGAATGTTCAATAAAAAAATGTGTGGGTATGCTTTATGGCCTAGGTCATAGGACACCACATTTCTCCAATTGTCATTCAAATATGCCCTAGGATCCCAAATTGGATTGAATATCAACCCAAAGGTGAGTCAATTCTCAACAAGGAAGACCTAGGAGGGGGTTCTTTAAGCTTTGAGGTGTTCACCACCAAGCAAAATCTTGGAAAAGACAACTTAACATTCAACTCACAAAACCTAGTAATGTAAGCCAAGTAATGAATGCAAATGATGAAATTAAGCAACAAAAAGTTAGGATATGTGTTCATGGGAAGTCTAGAAATGTGATGAGGATTTTGGAAATGCAAAAATGCTATCAAAATATGCTAGGGAGGACTAAGATGCCCTTACTATTTTTTTAGTCCCACTGCTATTTTCAGGGCAGATGCTGAATCTTTAGATGTCAAAATAGAATTCGAAAAAATCTCTACAAAAATCCACTTGGAGGACTAAGAAACCCTTAATGCCGAATTAGTCCCATCTTGAATTTCTGAAATCTCTGAATGTGATCATGAGACTCAATATTTGCAATTCCT
>VDFB02142918.1:0-15965 GCA_007258455.2 Sequoia sempervirens | reverse complement strand
GGGATATCGACTTTAGAGTTGACTTAGTTCCTGGAGCTGAGCCTATTTCTAGAGCTCCTTATAGAATGACAACTCAGGAGTTAGAGGAACTTCGTATTCAGTTAGAGGAACTTTTAGAAAAGGGTTTCATTCGTCCAAGTGTATCCCCTTAGGGAGCACCTGTTATCTTCGTAAAGAAGAAGGACGGATCTCTTAGGCTTTGCATTGACTATCGTCAATTGAACAAGGTTACAATTAAGAATCGTTATCCTTTGCCTAGAATCGATGATCTTTTTGATCAGATAAAGGGAGCTAATGTGTTCTCTAAAATTGATTTGAAATCCGGTTATCATCAATTACGTATAGCTGAAGCAGATATCCATAAAACTGCTTTTCGAACTCGTTACGGGCATTACGAATTCACAGTAGTACCCTTTGGGTTAACGAATGCACCTTCGGTATTCATGAGTTTAATGAATGGTGTATTTTGTACTTACCTCGATCGCTTTGTCTTGGTATTTCTCGATGACATTTTAGTCTATTCGAGGAATATGAAGGAACATGAAGAACACTTGAGACAGGTGTTGCAATGTTTACGAGAAAATCAATTGTATGCAAACCTGAAGAAGTGTGACTTCTTTCAATCTGAAATTAAATACCTTGGACATGTGATATCTGGAAAAGGTATTGCTGTGGATCCTTCAAAGATCCAAGCCATAGTTGATTGGCCCGCACCTACTAATGTAGGTGAAATTCGTAGTTTTATGGGTCTAGCTGGCTACTATAGACGTTTTGTAGAGGGTTTTTCTAGGATCAGTCATCCTATTACTTCTCTTCAGAGGAAAGGGAAGAAGTTTGTTTGGACGGAACAGTGTCAGTTAGCCTTTCAGACTCTTAAAGAAAAACTAACTAATGCGCCTATACTTATTGTTCCTGATCCTACTAAGGATTTCGTAGTTTGTGCGGATGCATCTTTAGAGGGTTTGGGAGTAGTTTTGAATCAAGATGGGCATGTGGTTGCTTATGAGTCTCGTAAACTCAAGGACCACGAATTAAACTATCCTACTCATGACCTAGAACTAGTTGTAGTAGTGCATGCATTAGTTCGTTGGAGACATTTTCTATTAGGTCATCGCTTTGAACTTCATACCGATCACCGTAGTTTGCAATACATTTTCACGCAACCTAACTTGAATGCTAGGCAAAGACGGTGGATGGAGTTCTTGTGTGAGTATGATTTTGAAGTAAAGTATGTTCAAGGCAAAGAGAACGTAGTGGCTGACGCTCTTAGCCGACGCCGACATGAGATCTCTGCTACTACTCTTGAAGTAGATTTGAGAGGTCAAATAGTAGCTGCACTTCCTACTGATAGATTATATCAGGAAGTGAAGACAGAAATTGAGTCGGGTAGGCCTTTAGAAGGTAGATTCGAAGGTTATGTCCTAGAATCGGATGGTATCTTACGACATATTGGTCGCATTTATGTACCTCATGTAGAGAGTCTTCGTACATTAATCATGACTGAAGCTCATAGAGCTCCATATTCAGCTCATCCAGGTGTCAAGAAAATGCATGCCGATCTTAGGCAATTGTATTTCTGGCCTGGTATGAAACGTGATATTGCAGATTATGTATCGAGATGTCTTGAATGCCAGCGAGTTAAAGCTGAGCATCATCATCCTGCTGGATTATTGCAGCCACATCTCATTCCAGAATGGAAATGGGATATTATATCCATCGATTTTATTGTGGGGTTACCTACGTCATCACGTCGACATGATGCCATTATGGTAACTGTTGACCGTTTGACTAAAGTAGCTCATTTTTCACCTGTACGTTCATCATATAATGCTTCCTCAGTAGCTAGGATATTCATGGAGGATATCGTTAGATTGCATGGAATTCCTCGTAGGATCATATCGGATAGAGATCCTGTATTCACTTCAGCATTATGGACTTCATTGCAACGTGCATTAGGTACACAATTGAACTTTAGTTCAGCTTATCATCCTCAAACTGATGGTCAAACTGAAAGAGTTAACCAAATTTTAGAGGATATGCTTAGGATGTACGTAATGGATCAACAATCACGTTGGGAGGATTATTTGTACTTAGTAGAATTCGCTTATAACAACGGATATCAGAGTTCCATAGGTATGCCACCTTATCAGGCATTATACGGTCGTCCTTGTCGTACTCCACTTAGTTGGGATCGACTTGAGGATAGAGTACTATTAGGACCTGAGATGCTTCGAGACATGGAGCAACAGGTTGACCGTATTAGAGAGCATTTGATTGCAGCTCAGGATAGACAAAAGAAATATGCCGATGCGCATAGGATTGATCGACAGTTTGCTGTTGGTGATAGAGTGTTTCTTCGAGTGCGACCACGAAAGAGTCCAATCCGTTATGGAAAAGGCTCTAAGCTTGCACCTCGTTTTGTAGGACCATTCGAGATCTTAGAGAGAATTGGTCCCGTGGCATATCGACTCGCCTTACCACCCAGTTTATCTCGTATTCATGATGTTTTTCATGTGTCAGTACTTAGACCTTATCATCCCGACATATCTCATGTACTTGATTGGAATGCGTTACAGGTAGAGGACGGGCAGCTGGCTTTGGAGCCCGTGGCCATTCTTCAGCACCGGACGCTCGGTCTCAGGGGTCGAGACGTTGATCAGGTGAGGGTCCAATGGCATCCTAGCCATGAGGCTTCGGCTACCTGGGAGGATGCGACATGCATGAGGGAACTTTACCCCTATCTGTTCGCAGGCTTTCAAGAGCAAGCCTGATCCTAGGGGGGAGGATGTAGTACCCCTCCGTTTATGCTATGCTTTCTGTTGATACTTTCTCATACTGTTAGACCTTGTTATTTTGTTGGATACTTGGATCGCTGATTTTGAGCGATGATGGATTATTGTGTGGCATGATGATACTTTGTGAGATGCTTATTGTTTTCAGATTTGATGTGATTTAGAGTAGATGATTATTTTCAGTTGTTTATGGATATGCATATGCTTATGATGGACTAACAACATGTATTGAGTCAGTCTTCTGTGAGTGTATTGGTGTGGAGAACAGAATCGCATCACTCGCTTGCGAGTGCCCTGCGATATCTGTGACTTTCTCCGCACGGTGTGTCTGTTTAATGTTTTAAATATATTTATATGCATGCATGTACATTGTTTGCTTGGTTGCAGGATTTGCAGGCACATGACACTGACTCCACCTGTGTAATCAGGTCTGAGCGTGTCAAGACTCAACGGAATTGTTGATCGGGAGATAGTAGTTAGGTTAATCCTAGTCCGGTCTTTAACCCTAGACTTAGTACAAGGTCAGTTTTTCAGTTTTGAGTTGTAAGTTGTGATGTGTTTCTGTTGGTTAAAATTATTTCGAAAAGGTAAATTTTCTTTTGTTTAATGTTGGTTATTGTGTTTAATTTATGGTTATTAATTAATATTTAAATATGATTGAAATTTATTTATTTAATAATTTAATACATTAGTTAGTTTAATTAGTTAAATAGTTGATCTTTAAAATGATTTAACTATTTAATTAAATAAATTAATTAATTAGATTAAATTAGTAAGTGCATAAATTATATTATATTTAAATAAGTTAAATTATAAAATTAAAAATAATAATAATAATAATAAATTAAATTAGAATATGCATGTGGATTAGAAAATAAAATATAATTAAATATTTGCATGTGATTTGAAAGGAAATTGGTTTTCAAATTTTAAAATTTAAATAAATTAATTTGCATGCAAGTTTTGAAAGGCAAAAACTGCCGAGAGGTGGAGAAGATATTTTCTCAACAACCTCTCGACATGTGTGTGAGTGCCATAATTGCAAAAAGTTTGTTGAAAACTTTCACGGAGGTTATTGAGGATCTCGGGGATTTTGCACGGGGTTATTCTGTTGCCTCGGGGAAATTTTTCTGGGCACTGGCAAAATTATATCTCTGTGTGTTAAAAATTTCCATTTTCTTAAGAATTGCTATCTCTCTGTTATTGGGTTGTGATTTTCTTTGGAGGAAGATCTTCTTGGTGGTTGGATATTTTGTGGATCTCGGAATTTACTTGGAGGAGTGTTAGGGAAATTACTTTCTACAGGCAAAATATACTCCTACAGGCAGTTACAGGTATTCCTCTTTAAAAAAAAAAATTTGTTTGATTTGGATAAGGAAGCTTCTGCAAATATTTTATTGTTTTTAAATGAAAAGGATTCTATGAAAGGAAAGAATAATCATTTGTAATTCTTTTATAATTTGAAAATAATTGTTACTGTTCTCTTAATTATTCAAAGGATTTGTTGATTTCAGGAAACATCTGTAAAAAAAAATTGTTTAAATCTTAGTAAAAGAAAATAATTATGTAAAATGGGAAAGGGAAGGTGAACATACAGGAAATAAATTATTTGTATGTGATTTTATTTTAAAAATACTTCCAGTTGAAACTATTTCATAGAAAATATATGTTACAGAAATTACCAGTTAAAAATTCTGTAGAATATTTTTACCAGAGAATTACCTCTGTTAATTAAGATTCATTTGGTAATTCTTTTTATTAAAAATATAAAATTATATATATTATTGTTGCTGTGTAAAATCATAGTAAATTATTGTTAAAATAAAAATAAAAATTTCGTCATTTTCCGTCTGTACGGAACGGCGAATTTTATTTTATTTTTAATGAGTGAATTTTCGGTATTGTGAATTTCTTTTTTTAAGAAAAATACAGGGTTTAGGGAAGGGCCGAAGCCCTCCCCATACCCCAAAAGCGGGGCTGACGAGCTGGTCGCAAGTGGAAGCCAAGGACAGCTGGTACTGCTAAGCCGTCGGCTAAAGCCTGGCAATGGGTCACTTTTCCCCAAATGGGATGCTGAAGTCAGCATCAAGTTTGCTTGGATTAATTGCTGGAAACTTTTTATAATCCTTTATTTTGATTAATTTGTATGAATTATATTTATTGATTTGGCTTCTTAACATATGTATGTAAAAATATATATATATATATTATTATTATTATATATATATATATATATAATATGTATAAATTAAATTAATTTTTTTGTAAATTTTATTTTAAATAGAGTTAAATTATGATTATTTAAGATTTGGTGAAATGTAGTGTGAAAAGTGAATATGAAGAAAATATCAAAATTAGTTTATTATAATATGTTGTTGAAATTGATTATATAGTATATGATTGAGGAAGTTTAAATGAAATAAATAGATTTTATTTATTATGAGTTGTTGTATAAAATAAGTGTTTGTAATAAATAGATTTAGTGAATCCGAATTTTTATTTATTTATTTTCAAATTGCATTATTGTGTGTATTGTGAATGGGCAAAAAGGGAAAAGTATTAAATGATTAAGTCTTCCAGTACTAAATTTTGAAGGGGGGTTGAAATTGATTTTTGATTATATGTGATTGAACAAGCTTAGGGTAGTGCACCTGTTTTGCGAAATGAGATGAAATTTTACTTTGTGGTAAATTTGGTATTACTTGTCTAGTTGTGCACTTGTCTACCCTAGCTAGTGAACCTTGAGTACCCATGTTATGTTTAGGGGAGTGGCTAGTCGTAAGGGCCGACACACAAAGTGGTGTCAGGGTAACTTACGATTAGTTAAGTAGTCAGTGAAAACTAAAAGAACACAGTAGTTAAATTTAAAACTTGTAACAAGAGGTACATGCCTCACTTATGACTCTTGAGCTTCCATAGTCTTGAGTATAAGTTGAGAAGGCCTGGAATGGCAAATCAATGTCTCGTTTCCTTAAGGGACATTCGATTCCGCAACTGCATGCAATAGGGGCCAGGTTTCGTAAGAGGTTACCAGGGTAACCCAAGGATTGGGGGCCGGGACCTAGGAAGAAACACCAGGGTAACCATTGCATCGTTGTGATGACACTCCACCTAGAATAACAGTTAAACCTTGTGTTTGTGTTTCAAATCAAATGTCAAATCTGGAAGCAATGTAACCAATGGTGTGTATGTACTAGCGTCTAGGGTTAGTAGATTTGGTCTAGGTAGCCTTATTACTATCTCCTAGCACGGGGGGTGGACCTACGGGTACCACATGGTTGGGTGGAACGTGCACCTTACTCCGTTGGGTCCCCAGTTCGATTGTAGCATTGAGCGCTTCATGGATGGAGAGCTCGCACATAGATTTCTTCTATTTCTTCATCATTGTATATTGTAAAACTTGAAATGTAAAATTATCCCTCAATTGTATAAGAGGTGATCTTTTGTAAAATTGAAACTGATATTTGAATTATCTCATTAGATGGATGAGCAATGTATTATCTTATCAATGCAATGTATAGAAAAATGGTTTGTACTCTATTATGTTATCATGAATGAAAATTTTAAATATTATGCAATGTTATCTTATGTTATGATTTAATTGGGAGCAATGCGAAATACTTAAGTCGCTTATGGAAAACTTAAAGTAGTGTAACGTCGTTGTAACCTAAGAATGTATGCAACTAATTAACATATTATTAACACAAAAAAAAAAAATTATTACACTTTTATATCACCTTTGTAACATTCTTAGGTTATTAAGACGGGGCATTACACACCTTGCCTGTGGAAGTTGGAATATAATAGAATTAATCATTTATATATCAGATCAAATTGTTTATCTATCATATATGATTTGTTTTAAATTTATATTTTTATATTGGGTTGTGTTTACTCATGATGAAATTAACAATGATTATCGTTGTTAATTTTTTTAACTTATATGCTTCATGAAGGTCGTCAAGGCATTAATGGTCGGCTTCCACAGGGACTAAAAGTTATCCCAGCCAATTTAGTAGGTTTCCCTACTAAGAGTAGCTAAAAATTGTGCATTTTTTTGATACAATGCATATCGGAAAGAATATAACAGAAACGTTATGGAAAATATTGGATGGAAGGCATGACAAAGAAAAAATTGTCAAAATTTGTAGTGACATTCAGGAAGCCAATCATGCAACGAAAAATGCCATTCAATTAAATAGCGATGGATACCAAATTAATATAAGTGCCTTCCTTGGTTATTAATAGAGCAACAAAGCAATGCTATAAAAGAAGTCATATGAAAAATTTGATTTCCCATAGGATTTGTTGTGAACATAAACAATATAATAACAAAGAAAGGTGAATTTGGGTCAGAGATGAAAACACATGATTGGCATACCTTCATTAAGGTAATTATTTTGGTATATTATATACACTTGTATAATGCATGTACTTTGCAGTGTATTATGTTTGCTAGTTTTGGAAAAATAAGGAAAAGATCATTTTACAATTGTTGCAGTACGTTCTACCTCTATCTATCCTAGACAACTTCAACAACAATGTCAAGCAAGTTATATATGATCTTGGAAAATACATGAGGTAAGTAGCGATATTTGTTCAATTCAATCTATAGAACTTATAATTTTTTTTTGTTTTACTTGATATGTAATATAATGTATATTTTTGTTAAATCTCATTAATATATTTGCACCTTGAATCACTTGTAGATGGTTTTCATCTAAAAAAATCCATAAAGAAGATATAAATTATTGGAAAAGAAAAATTCCTCGTCTAATGTGTGAAATGCAAAACTGTCTACCTTCGACATTTTTCAATGTACAAGAACACTACCTCATACACTAGATTGAGGAGATTGAATTGTGTGGACCTGTACACACAAGGTCATTGTAGATGGTTGAGAGGAATTTGAAATTTTTGAAGGCTCTGGTTAGATAAAGAGCACATCTTGAGGGTTCTATGGTCTAGAGATATATGGTATACTAGACCATGGTGTACATTAGTGAACATTTTCATAAGTTTGTAGCAAAGATCCATGTAGATCACATTTGGGATCCCAACTCCATTAACAAATTTGAAGGGGAGTACCTGATGGGGAAAAGTAGATTGAGGAAAGTAGGAGGTAATTATATGATGGTCATGGAGATTAATTGGAATAAATTTTACATATAGTTTTTATGTATATTTTACTTATTTAATTATTAATCTTCAATATGCATCAGTTATAAATCAAGGTCGTATACTGTGGTATTTAACTAATTATACGTCTTTTGTGAATTTCAATTTTTTTTATACAATTTCCCCAGAGTGGGATACACTCCATTTGTATGTCACAAACAATCTTGATTGGATGATGGTATGGATTGAACGATGTCAACAATTTGGTTGCACATTAACATGGGAAGTTGTGTCTTCATTGGTTAAAGAAGCTCATCATATTGGAGATTCCAATGTTACACAAAGAGAAATTGATTTAGCATATGGTTTAAGAGATAAAAACGTATGTATAAATATATTAATCACCCATATTATTTAATTATTTTCAATTATATTGATGTATATATATGTTGATATATTTTTTTGCATACATTCGACCAAGAATAAATATGTTTATCAACTGACGATATTACAATAAATTTTACATGTTTGACATATTGCAGGTGAAACACCACAAGACTATGTGGTGCAATGGTCATAAATTTTGAATCAAAAAGGTTGATGACATGAAGAAAAGTGTGATTCTAGTATAACTGTAGTCTTTTAGGTGAATAATGTTTCATCTAGAAGTGACATACATCCAGAAGTCTCAAAAAATTGATACTATGGGATTTTGGATGATACACTTGACTATGACTTTAAGCCCTTCAGATTAATTTTGTTCATCATCCTATGGTACAGCCTATGATTGAATGAAAATGATCTAGAGAGAAATATTATTGAATATGATAATGGATTTACCATGGTTAATACAAGGTTGATCGAGCAAGCTGGAAATGAGCCCTATGTTCTTCCAAGCCAATGTGAGTAGTTATTTTACTTAAAGGTTCAAGGTAAACTGGGTTGGTCATTTTTTGTTAGACATGATCCAAAAGCAAGGCCAGTAAATTATAATGTGGTGGAAGAAGAAGACACCAAAGATGTAGAAGATGATCAGGATCAATAGTTAGTTGATGATGTCCTTGATGAAGATGTCGAAGAGGAGGAACTAGATCATGATGATGTAGGAGTTAATATTCATGAAGATGATATCTGTGTGGATGATGAAATTATCAAAAATGATATCAATGATGATGATGATGATATGACCAATCCTTACAATGTTGAATCTAGATTGGATGATACAAAAAAGAGTTGGATGGAGAAGAAGATCAATAACATTGAAAAACATGTATGAGTTATGCGATTATATTATCTATTTGATATTAATTGCTTAATAGAATTATATTTGACTTATGTAGTTACATAATTAATTCATTATGTTTTTAATTTTTATGCCATTACATAATTAATTTAATGTACTTTTTAATGTTTGAAAGGTAATAAAATGAAAACATTTCAATAGTGATGTTAACAACCTTGAAATTAGTGTGTTTTATGTTTCATGTGATCATAAAAGATTAAAAAGTGAGTTGTAGAGGTGGTTGTTTAGTGGTTTTGGTGTAAAGGCCTTTAAAAGGCATAAAATGATCATTGTAATGGTTGTTGATGGTTGAGGATCTAAAATACAAGCTCTTAACATTCAAAAGTTTGTGTTTTTCTTCAAAATTTCTATTTTTTTCTTGTTATACAACACTGTATAGTCACATGTAGCCATATTTTGACATGAAATCAATTCCATGCCATGAAGGTATGTGTTATCTTTGATTTGAATCTGACTTAAGGGCTTAATGCATTGATTTGAGTTAGAAAGCTTCATTTCTTTGCATACAACCTGGTTACCCTATTTTTGAGGGTTTTGTAGTCCAAACATGATATAAAAGGTCTCTTACACTTTTTGTGATTACTATAGCTTGCGTAAGAGGTCCCATGTATACTTTTGCAATTGTAGGATGCATGAATAGGGTGTAGGATGCATAAATATGTATGTATGTATGTATTTGGATTTTTAAATGTAAATGTAAATGCAATTACTGGATGCTCTCCTAGAATAATAAATGCAACATATCATTAAAGAAATCTATATTTATGTATAAAAAATTTATTTCTAAAAACAAGTGTAAATGCAAAGAACATATGGTTTTGTAGTGTTATAGATACAATATATCCATAAATTAATGTACTTGAAATTCTAAAGTCTTCAACACATATAATATGAAATCAATAAAAATATTAAACTACATGAGAAATAAATGAAAACTATAAATGCATATGTATGTGTATTTGTAAATGTAAGTGTAAAATAAATAAGAATAATGAAAATTATAAAATAATACAATGGGAGATCAGTGCATTAGTGGGTATATGGAGTCTAATGAATATCTGCAAATGTGGATTTCAATAATGGCAATAATACAAACTATCAGGCACAAAAATTGTTTACAACTTGTGTAAACGTGCAAGTGAATAATTGACAAACTCTTCTTGAGATAGAATGGCATTTCTAGTTATGTGATTCTTCTTATTAATCCAACTAACACTCCCAATTTTTGTGATTGATTAAAATATTTTAATCACTACTTGAGAGAACCAAATAACCAAATCAAACATATATAGAAAATGTACAATGATAAACTGAGTATAAACTTGTTATATTAATTTAAACAATAGAGAAGCATCAGAATGGAGACAATCAAATAACTACATAAATTTAACAAATAGCTAATACCAAAATCTTAATCCATAACTTAGATATTTTCATTTACTCCATCAAAATACATACATCTAAGTCTTTGTATACAAAAGCATTTTGCTAGAAATCTATCTACTGGATATCTCCTAACACCTATATCTGTTGCATTACTATGGAACATATATAAATACATCAAAAATTGGAAAGGAAATGTCCCTTCAAAAATGTTCTATTATTTTACTTAACTAATTAAAATAAGAGATTAGGCTCTATTTAGCCATAGATGAACATTTTATAAATGATCTACATAATCCTGCCATTCATGAGTATCAACATCTCCTAATGCATTCCTAGCCAATATTTCCACCTTTATCATCCTTTCTTTCTCCAATGTCAAATCCTTCCCTGTAGCAATTTCCTGAATTCCTTGCAACATTAATTCACATTCTTCGATCCACTTGGATTTCTCTTTCAACTTTTCTCCATATTCAAATAGTGTACATAGTCCCATATTCGTAACATCAACCAACCCCTTTGCATCTTCTCATAGTTACTCATAATAGTCCCTTTGTCTCTTTATAATTTGGTTACCCATACCAATGGCCACATTGTTAGGAAAATCTCTTTCATTTAATTCTCAAAACTTTTCTTCAATCCTTCCATCAATTCTCTTATGTTCCTACCCTATAACATGGTTCTTTGAATATGCTCCCCATAGCTTATTCAACCAAATTGTTAAGTTGGCCTACCTTTTTCTGATTATTGCAATGAGTGTATCATATTTACCTTGTGAATATGTAGTTGACTCCTCCGAATGATCTTTTACCTGTGATCTTTCACCATGTGTTATTAATTTAGGAGGTCCCATTATGACTCCTAGCATGTCCTTCAAATGATCATTTTCTCTGATGATCCTTTCATTATTCATTTTTTACATTTCATTTTCTTTTAGCAACATTTGTATTTGGGCTTTATTCAGTTTTTCCACATTAATCACAATGTCTCTAGTTACCATAGGATCTACCTCTCCAACCTTCAGAGTCATGACATGTCCAAATTATTTCTTAATATCAATCACCACTAACTTTCTATGAGGTGGATACAAGGCCTATATCATGAGTGATCCTTCATCCAGGTTATATTTGGATCCAACATATATTTCTGTCACCCCCTCTAGATTAAGCTTGTGTTTGGCACTATTATCCTTTAAGAAGCTATCAAAGACCAATGCAAAATTCAAATACAACCCTGGAGAGATCATAAATCCAACATCCTCTAACATTTTCCTTCCTTTGTTGTGGATCATATTAACGATTTCTCTATCCATAATTAATTTCAAATTATTTAGTAGCTGCTCCTCATTGTTTGGTGTAATATTATCAACTATCTCCCTTATATCCTCGCCCTTTTTCTTATATAAGAAAGATCTGAATTCTAAAGAATTCACAAATTCATTGTCTGCTACAAATGACCTATATGCCATCTATCTGGTGTCTACATCTTGCTCTCTTCAACACTTAGTTCTCTAGGAGGGTAGTTGTAATCTTGAGTTTTTAATCTAGAAATCCTACTGGGTAGGTCTCATGGCATATCTTCTCCAGTTTCCTCATCTCTAGAAAAAGGGAAACCTATATCTGACAAACCTTGGTTGTATTCCTCCACCACTCTCTTTGCTTCCTCTGCCTCCAAATTTCTAATCATGTCATCAAACTGATAAGGCACATGATCATATCATCCAAAGTTTATCCTTTGTTTGGCATAATTGATATATCCCGCTGGATCAAAACCTTGTCTTAGTGGACCATTATTCATATTATATTGCATTAATTTGTCAAGGATCAAATCATATCCTTCCTTTGCAAGCACAGTAAAATCACTAAAGCACAGAGTAGTAGGCATAAATGCCTATTTTCTGAATGAACCAAAATTCATGAAACTAGAAAAATTCATTTGTCTTTCAATTTCCAAATATGCAATCCTATCTAGGACTATTTTAGGAAAAATGAATGGAGAATCCTCAAAACCAAACACCCTTACCATAGTAGCATCTTCCAAGCAATAGCAGTCTCCCCAATTGTGATCAATCGGTCCATTAAAGTCCTTAGGTCTAAGGAAGCATTTTATTTCATCAGACAATGAGTGCACACAAGGATGACTATAAAATTCATATATTGGCTTTACAAAATATTCTTCAAAATATAGGAAACTGGAATTATCAAACCTATTGTCCCAAATGGAAGTCCGCAATTGAATGGGTAACAATTTTGCCTCTTTATCAAACTGTGAAACCTTCAAATTTTCTAGCCAAATCTCTAACTCTTGTCTAAAGTACAATACTAGATGCATTAAAAGAGAATAATGCCTAAGGTGAAAAACATGGGATTTATTCTTGATTGCCACCAATGCTAAGTCAAGCTCCTTGGAGACAAATGAAGCATAGTCGAATAACCTAGAATTATGACATTGAATGTCAGCTGCAATTACCATGGGAATAATGGACATATACTCAGGAACTTCCATACCCAACACTTGTCCTACCAAGAAATAGGTATATCTCATATAGGGATTGAATAAGTCCACATGGAATGGAGGACCATCACCATCGTCAAGTGGGACAGTTTTACCATCTTGTTTAATTCTATGTAAGGGCAACCTCCAACCCTTGTAAGTGGTGTCCATTCTCCAAAACTCCTTTTCCAACTCTTCATTCACAACTTTTTCATTACACCACCCTTCCAACTTAAAAACCTCACATATTGAAGCCTCTTATATGTATATAAATGGTTTCCCAGATGGTCTACATATGGCCTTATGTTTTGAGTCATAGTGGGTGGCCAACAATTTTACTAGCTCTATATTGACAAACACATTAGGGAAAACAATTTTCCCAAATTTAGAGGCTACAGATTAGAAATTGGCTCAAAAAAATCTCTTCGTTGAAATTGGAATATAAAAAATTCATAACCTCTTTTTGGGGTCCAAATATCTCCTATGTGCTTGCACTTGTCATCCAATTTATCCATTTCCACCCTTAGTTGCATGGAGTGCCTACCTCTGGACCCAGAGCCAGGAAATTTGTCAATTAAATCCTAATTCAAATTTCATTCAACACCCTCTGGCTCAATTCTAGACTTAACTTTCTGCTTCTTACTCTTAGGGTGACTGCTCTCACTTTGTTTTCTACCTTTCAACTTCCCCGAGCTGGTGGCTTTCATATTATTCATTTAAAATTTTAGAAATGAAAAAGTTAAAATGTAGAGGACTTACTGGTTTTGATTGAGGTCTTTCAACTAAAACAACTCTCTGGCCCTTTGTTTGTCTCCTCATTTCCTTCATTACCAATTCACAATAATGTTCATTTTCCAATGATTTCCTTTCAATTTATGAAATTACCTGTACTCCATGGCACCATTAATGTTTTAACTCTAGGCATGAATGTAACAAATTTTTGAATTCCTTACTATCACATCAAATGAACTGGTTGGAAAGACACCTTGAAACTTTGGGAAATCTATACATTAGACCTAGCCAATGTTCACTGAATACTCTTTTGATCAGGGTAACACTCTACACATCTAACTGATGTTAAAATTTGTCCCATATATATCGCCAAGAGTCACCTTGACAATCATTTTTGTTCATTTGTTTCTTCATCGGCCTGACTTTTAGTATCACTAACACATTTAGTGGTTCCTACGATGTTATAAGTCTCACCGATAACTTTTCTCTTGGTCTTGAATATGTTGCCAGAACTCCTACTGATATCCTCCTATCAGTGTAACTTAGTGGGTTAGGTGAACATTTAGAATTTACACCAATGGCACATGTCTCAGTGATATATTCCTAGTGCTCCTATCAGTGAAAGAAATGATTGTCTTGCTAATGAAACTTCATCATTGAGACTCTTGGAAATGACCACCAAATCCAACCCATTGGTGAGAGATCAATCATTGATACAAGATAGAAAACTCACTTTGATAGTCTACGTCTTGCTGATGCCTTCCGTTGTTAGGACATATCCAATGTCACATCAATCTGACCTCTTTAGGAGTTTTAAATAGACCTACACCATGTCATCATGGAGACTCTTGGCGATGACCACCGAAGCCAACCCATTAGTGAGAGATCAATCATTGACATAGGATAGAAAAATCAATCTAATAGTCCATGTCTTGTTGATGACTTCCATCAGCAAGACAGATCCAATGTCACATCAATCTAACCTCTATGGGAGTTTTAAATAGACCTACACCATGTCATCATGAAGACTCTTGGCCATAAGACTTAAACATTTGAGCCAGCATATATTTTTCATGCCCAGATGACTTGTTTCACTAATAGATTCCCTTCATTGATGAGACCATAAGCAAATCTCCCTAATAAGTCTTCTTTATTAATCGTAGCTTTGAACACAAGTGTAGGTGATCTTAAAATTTACCCACTATCACATCAAATGTTCTATCAGAAAGACAATTCAAAATTTGGGTGATCATTTTATTTAGGCTTGACTAATGTTCATTAAACATTCTTTTGGTTGGGGAGACATTATGCCGATATCACATAATCTATCCATCTGATTCATATAAATTTCACCAAGAGTCACCTCGATGGATATCTTGATTTGTTTGTGTCTTTATCAGCAAGACATGGTGTATTGCTAAGACTTTCAATAATTTTCTAGATGTTATAAGTCTCCCTGATGATTATTCCTTCGATCTCATGTCTCCAAGACTCCTTCCGATACAACTCCTTGTGCTTTGATTGGTGAGACAAGAGAGGTTTCTTGCTAATGGAACTTCATCGTTGAGACCATTACCGTGCCATCCTGATGTGTATCTTCTTATGTAATTTGATCAGTGTGAAATTTATATTCTTTCTCTGATATGCTAAAAATGAGAATATAATGATTTATGAATTAGAGAGACCTGCACAAATTCTTGTTGATATGGGTTATTTGAATACTAGATTTTGGAGGTTTTTCATGATATCAAATGGTCACGAATGATGTGATCATATGTGACTATGATGGATTATACTCAAGATAAGGTTTTCTTTAGGGAATCAATGAGTGCAATATCATTGTAAAATTTGCAAAATCACTTGTACTCTCCCTTAAAGTATGTTTAATAACTCCAAAATGGTTGTCTAAAACCATCAAGGGTTTCCCTAGTGTTTTTGGAAAGTTTTGAGTTATTGGGAAAAAGCTAGGTTTGCACTGTTACAAGGATTCAAGGAGTCAAAGTGTGAAATTTGACTTTTGTTCCTTGTCAGGATTTGAGAGTTGTTTGGATTTTTTAAATTGGTCATTCTAAACTTGTTGGAAGCATCTTAAAGGTAGTTTGATAGGTTGGTTGAGTTGAACCTACCAGGTTTAAATTAGGTAG
>VDFB02142916.1:0-24532 GCA_007258455.2 Sequoia sempervirens | reverse complement strand
ACCAACCTTATATGCTTCCAAGGTATCCAACCGATAAGATTATTTTGATGGAACTAGGAAGACAGTTGATGACAGTGCATGCACGTCAAGCTACACAACACAAGGCTGGAATCAATATTTCATCACATAATCCATTGGTAATTGGGAGGTACTCTTTGACGACTTCCTCAAGAGCAAAAGCAATGGAAACTGAACTTCAGGAAATAACATTAAAGAGATTTCAGGCTAGAATGGATTTTGATTATAGAAGAATGAAGGACAAATTAAAAGAGCCTTCACTCATGTGCACCGCATTGAAGACATTTGGGCAGACCTCCGAACAGAAAAAGATATTTATAGAATGGATTATTGCAGGCTCACAGTGGAGCAAATTGTTGATTTGAATCTGACCTTAATTCCAGAAGGTGTAATTGATGATAGGCAGGTTTTAGATCCTAAATATAGAGAACAAGAGGTTGCTAATGCGCCCATTCCTGCAATCCAGTGGTCTCAAAAGGAATCTGTCTCTATTTTTGATAGGTTTCAGTCAGTTTTGGCAAATACCAACGCTTGGCTTAAAAGCATAGGTGTCAAGACTATTAAAATCAGAATCAGAGCTGAAGATGATCCAACTGGTCCTAAAGGATTGAAGTCAAAAATTAGAGACAAATCAAAAGGAGCTTCCTCTTCAGGTACCAGAATTAAGTTAAGAGTAAGCCGAGCTGTGGAGGAGCCGTTGGAGAAGGAAACACTAAAGGGGAAAGAAGTTAAGAAAATGCAGATTCAAGTTTTGGATCAGCAAGAAGAAGAGGAGGTTCTTGAAACCTCTACCATTCTAAATGAAATGACTCCTCACGTTGAAGCTCCAATACCTTATTCAACAATATCTCCTGTGTCCCCTATCGACAGTGATGTTGATTCTTTCTCCACAGTATTTGTTCCTTCTATCCCACCTCCAGGGGCTAGTCATCATTCCTCATCAATAATAAATACACCTGTGAGAAGCTTGCCCGATAACTTGGAGAATATTTTTGATACAAATCCAATCTTTCCAGCCATGTCAGAAATAACTCTCCCAGAGATAGATACATCAGTAGCAAGCTTTGATTCTTTCATGGCTGATCCTAGTCATAATTTGTCTTCTGAGCAAAACATGGTTGCTATACAAACTGAGGCGCCACCTAGAATGTCAGTTGTAACACAAACTGAGTTTATTTCTACACAGACTGCAGTTGGTATTTCTGATGTGACAACCTTGGATCTTCCTCCATGGTTAAATTCAATTGCTCCCAAAAGAAAGAAACAAGCAGTGTCTCCTGATGTTTTTGATTTCCAAAAATTGAAGAAATCAAAACCAATGGTTACAAAGAAAGCAAAAACAATCTCGCAAGTGTTTATTGACAACAATAAAATGAAATATGCTGAGATTGCAGAACCTCTTGTTGATATACCACATGAAGAGATGCAGGTGTCTGATTACAGGTTCACTAGGGTGGAATTAGGCAAGCAGACTCATGCTAACATGATGCAAGATGCTTAGAGTTCAGTAACAATTTTGGCACAAAGCTACAATGAACTTCTAGCCAAAAAGGAGAAGCTCAAGGAGGACAATGATCAACTAGTTTCAGTTATTCAAAGGATTACTGGATCATCAGAAACAGTCAATTCAATATCTACAGTTGCTCCTAATGAATCAGTCAGGCAATTAGAGAAAATTGCACAAAAAGCCAAAGCAGTTGATTCTTGGGCAACACAGTTGATTGATCAAAGCATACCAATGATTGAAAAGACATTACAAGTTCTGAACAATGTCAGAATAGCAAAAATAAAGTTGAATCAGACTTTGGAAGCTTTCAAGCAAAGTATAGATTCACTTGAAAAGGATTTAAAAATTTGGCATGAGATGGATCAAATCAAGTTAAAAATTTTATGTAGCAATTCAATTCTACCAAACAGAGAGAAATACATAGAATTTGAAGAACTCATGACAAACAAGTCATTGGTTATTCAAGATCTCATCAAAGATATCCAAGCCACACTAGAAATGAGTGATGAAGTTCAGCAGGATATTCTTTCTAATTTTGAGAAAATCCCTTGCAGAATATTGAATCACGAAGGAGAATTACTTGCAGCTGATATAGTCACTACAGAAATGGCGGTAAATCTTCGTCAACAGTTGGAAACAAAGCAGTTTACCATGGATTCGATTCACAAGTTTGTTAATCATCAAATAATCCTTGATAAAATGCAAACTGTTTATGAAGAACATAGACTTGCAACGATAAGATATTTTGATGTAATCTGAAGACTGTTGCAATTGCCAAGAACACACTGGGCCCCGATCCGAATGAATTGCAGATGATCATCAGCAAGTTCTTGTCTTTCAAAGATAGGAATGAGACAAATTAAAATATTAGGTTGTTTTATGTATTTTACTTTCGACAAAGTATATGTAAAAACAAGTTTTGCAATTGCAAGTGTTCTTTCCTTGCAGTTTTGAAAAATGTAATTACATGTAAGTTCTTACAAAACAAATCACAATTTGGATTGTAATTTTGAATAAGTCAATTGCAATTAGTTATCGGTTGAGAGATTTTCTCAAGTTTGTTGAGATCCTCCCATCTTTTTCTCCAGACCTCTCTCCTATAAATACTTGAGGGGGTCTATTGTAATCTTTGATCTTTTTAGCAAGCAAGAAAACTCTGCAGAATTTTGTACTCATAAAGTCTTTGAGCTTTATAGTTGATAATTGTGAGTTTTCAAGTAATATCAAGAAGTTGGAATTTCAGACTTTGTGCTGAATTCTCATTTTGCATCCTTCATGTTCTTATGTCATTTTGGAGCATCATTTTGTAACTACTTGAGAATTGTGGAATATTGTTGAAGAGAGATTCAATTTAAATATCTGCAGTCTTTGTGCTGTAAATGTTGAAGATTGAAATTGTAGTTAGTATTAGAAATTGAGAAGAATTGCAAGACTTTGTGCTCATGACGATTCTCATTAAGAGTAGTTAATAGATACATCATAGTTACAGACTTTGTGCTGTTTTATGTTGTATATTTTCATTAAGTAATCATTCTAAAAAGGGTAGATAGGATCTCATTCCTCAAGACTTTGCGCTTGTTGATTGCTTTCCCGTCCCGGAGGAAGTGACGGAAGTCTTTGCACTTTCAGGAAACTTTATTTCCTCTTTCTTGATTTTACTGCATAGCCGCTATAATAAGTTTTATTAACATTTGCTATTTCTTTTCTGCGAAGTGAAAAGAATATAATCTTTCCTGAAATAAGAGGAACGATTGTTGTCCTACCCATATTAGTTTTGTTTAGTTAAAGGGGGAGCCTTCCCTTAATTAGGAGAGTTTAATCTCACGTGCTGTGGTTGAAACCACAATTTTGTAAGCTTTCACAAGAATACAAAATTTTCAACCAACAAACATGATACATCTTTTGCAACTTTTAACTATTTCATTCCAAATGAAATTACAAAGTAAGAAGAATAATATACATACATACATAGCCCGAAGGCTTTTGGCACCAATAGAAGTAAGAAGGTCCAGGAGCTCGTCCTGTCAAGTCTTGGATCATCAGTCGGATGTTGAGGAGGAGAAACATCACTTGGGCGCTTTTCCACCAACCACGGACTTATAATGCGGTCCCCCGCACTATCATTTTGCAATGAACGGCCCTCCCTTCGAAGAAGAGATTGGTTGGGTATCCTTTAACGACTACCAATTGGACATAGTGCTATGATCCTACAAAGCTAGATTTCGTGCAAACGGCAATTCTCGAACTAGGATGTATTTCAGGATCACGGTGAACTGACAGTGTAGTACTACAACTAAATGGTTCCTTACACTACTTTGGCCAAAGTGTTTACATTCAATGAAGAATGTAGGTCATTTGTCACTTACACTAGCCAGGTTCAACTTGACTTGAGGCTATCTTATTCTACGCATAGGTTGGTCTATCGGGGTAGTCCGTACCCTAGACTTCCTACAACAATCTAACTACTAGAACGGAGAACATTTTAATAAGATCCTACAACCAACGCCCTTATATAGGATACTCTCATCCTAGGGGGTTCATTAAATTGACTAAGTTAATTAATATCTAGTTGTGACTTGTAGCTCATTAAATGCTCTCGATCCATTCCTAGTATTTATTAGCTATTTACAAGCATATACTCCATATACGGAGTCAATACAATTTATGCAGTTTTCTTTTGATGCCTAGTGTAATCCATACACTAATGAATACAAAAACCAATAGAAGAGAACATGCAAAAATCATCCTATTTCACAAATTATCTTATGCTGACAAACATTAATCCTTACATATTCATTTCTAAGTAAATCAGCTTTCAATCTCAGCTCTTTTCAGTCAAAGGACAAGACACAGATTAACATCTGAATACAAGAGTTACAAAAAGGATAGAAAGGAATAGATTGACATGCCTCGTAAGAGCTTACTGCCTGGCAAGAACTTTCCCTTAGAATTTTGGAGAAAGAGTAAACTTCTTCTCTTTGCCTACCACCAAATGATTTCCAACTGGCTCTGTAGCAAATTCCCAACTTAGCAATTTGACAGTTCCAAGCAGATGTTCTCAGACTCTGAGATTGCTTCTCTCAACACAAACAGAATAGCTTTCTTAACAACTAAAGACTAAAGTCTTTCTTAAACTAATGGAAAATTCCCTCTCAACTGAAAAATGCTCCTCTCTCTTGATTAAACAGAACGAATTTCTTGATTATAATTTCGTGACTTATGAATTAACATTCGCAGGCTTATATAGAGTTGGAAATTTAACTGTTTCCTCTTTCTATGGTGCCAGTGCTGCCAACGGAGCTTGGAAAGCTTCAAAGAAGAAACGTGTTGCTTATTGGAGAGGGTTTTGACCTCCATTAACTGATAGCAATGATGCATTTTTCAATTCGCACATGCTCAGTTCACAAAATCGTGACACTTTCTGATATTGGCGCGATTCAATAGGTAGGGATAAGTGACGAATTAAAACAAGACTATTTCCCAGTTTGAATGGCGTCCACATCCTCATTTAAGCTATGCATGAATTTACTCGGCCGTTTTCAGTTGCTTGGCCAGGTCGCGCGATTCTTTCTACGCGTTTTCACTTCATCCGCCATTTTAACGGGCATGAACTCCTATTTTCGCATTTCAATTTCTTTTCCACCATTTTGATATAGTTCTAAAGAAATATTTGAATTGGGCGAATTAACAAAGATATTGGATTCAATATAGAAGTCGAAACAATTTGATTTCGACTTTTCAAAAGAAATACACATTTTTTTAGAGAAAAATGTCATGCTTCCAATTTTGTGATTTAGTTTCATTTCTCTAATGAATATTCAATAAAATGCTCAATTTAAACTTCATTTAATTTTCCATTCTATTTTAATAAATATATCGATATATATATATATATATATCTTTATTATATTAAAATATTTATACAATATAGTTTTAGTTTACATTATATATTTATGTATAATTATTTAAATTAATAATTTAAATAATTTCGTATACATATTTATATTTTGTAAAGACTATATTATATACGTATTTTAATATAATATTAAATATATAAATATATTTACCTTTACACCTATACATGTATATACATTTACATTTTAGATTATACGTACGTATACTGCGAGCCAGTCAGCATACTTTCACTATACGTACTCATGTATATGTATATATATGTGTATATGTAAATTCCGAGGTAATATATCGTCATAGAATATGCAAACAAGAAGTTAGTTGTGGACACGTATACATGTATATATACTTGTATATCTACTTTATGTATAAGTATTCATAAATACACTTATATTGACGCACACGTATGGCATATCCATTTGCTCTAATACGTTGTATCGATATGAATGTACTTGTGGACACTTGTGCATACCGTATTTATATGTATAACTACATATACACATGCCAACCTCTAACAAGAAACATTATACCACAAAGGATTATACTGGCAAGCATCACTTATTTACACACTCAGAAGAAGATACGACTCCTAATGATACTAAACAAGCCTACGGATGACTTACCCTTAACTTCAACAAAGACTTAGCTTACTCAGTCTATAGTATGTGTGTGTATGCCCAATTGGTATTCGTTACTGTTTACCCGACCAAGTTCCTCCCCGAGTGATATCTCTCCTCTGCCTGGAGGTAAAACCTGTTTCCTGCACATCATGACACGACAACGGGAGTCATTTGCTCAAAACCAAGGCAATATACATAAAGCATCGTAGAAAGTTAGAACAACATTATTCTATAACTTAATATGCTACTTTCATTCAAGAATTACATCAATAGGAGTATCAGATAATGAGACAATCATTAGGACACATTCAATTTGATCACAAGAACAATTTGTTTTATTCATCAGAAAGATTCAAACATTTACAATGTACTTCCTATGCAGTAGTAACTATACAATCGGGGTGCAAGAAGAGCCACATCACTTTTCCTGTATCCCTTCCAAAAATGTAGAGAATTTAGTACCAGGTTAAGCCATACTTGGCAAATGAAGCCAACCACATGATAACAAAGGCTAGGGTAGTGATTCCTCACCAGGTAACAAACATAATGATAATCATCTTGGCCACACTTAAGATGTCCATTAAGGATTATGTTAATTCATCAATTAAGCAGACCATAAGCAGATGGAGGATCATCCTTTAGGATAAGTCCAAATTCAGCAATATTCCACGGGATGCATCCCACCCAAAACCCCGTTTCTTAGATGGGGGCGTCTGGAGACTTGGGGACTTGGAGGGGTCTCCCCACCCGACCCACCACCTCTTGTCTCCAAGGCAGCTGCTAGGACCGAGGATGCTTTGGGGTGTCCTCAAGGCGTCTAGGGGACTCCTAGTTGTCTCCAAGATGTTGTAATGTCCCCTTCTCAAACCCGATCTTTCAAGTGACCTGGCCTTTTTCCGAAACCCGAAGGCTAGCTCGGAAGGTAAAATTAGGGTTTCCTATTTTTAAGGATGTCTTGCTCTGAGCGGTGGATTCAATGGCGGATTCTTTCCGGGTTTTCGAGAGCTTCAGATGGTATGTTCGCTCTCGCATTCGAAAGCATCTTCAGAATTTACTATTTTTAGTAAATTCTATTTCTGGCAGTTTTTCAATTGGGTTCAGCTTGGTTGACTTCCTACTTCAGTTTGGTCAGTTGACTTGGTCATTATTGGCTTCAGGGCACAATTGGAGAGATAAGTTGATATATTTAATTAAAAGTCACGTTTTAATATTATATTCGAACGTTGACCCCTTGGCCTAGTCTATTGACTTTATGTTGTTTTGAAAAGTGGTCTTTTTGAGGGTGGCGCCTCATTAAAGATTATTTTATATTTTATATTTTACCCAAAGTCAAAACAAGCTATAAAGTGGACGCATTTATTAAAGTATTGATTTTAATTAAAAGTCAATATTGAGCTTGAAGGAAATGGACGCCATCTTTGAGAAAAGATTAGGGTTTTGAATTTGAAGTGGATTTTAGGGTTTCGTGAAGTCAACAGGAAATTATAAAAGGAAGACTTTGAGCCTCATTTCACATCTTTGGTCTACAGTATTGTTATGCTGCCGGTTTGGCTCTGGAACTGCTTCGAGGAATGAAGGCCTCCTAGCTCGGGCATCGCTTCTTGTGTGCAAGACAACAACTAGTGGTGATTCAATCTATTTTGTGAGTTGCATTTAGTTTGTGCATTGTATTCAGCTTATTGCATTGTTAGATCTGATTGGCATATTAGTGGTTTTCAGCATATTAGAGGGTTTCCAGTTTTTGCATTATTTGATACAGCAGATTCATGTTTTTAATCATAAGTCAAAAAACATCAAAAATATTGTTCTGGGTATTAGCCCATTTCCATTTCTAGGCCTAGGCGCCATACTTCTCAAGTTTGTAGATTTTTTAGAGCTTGCTGTGATTTTCTAGAGCAGATCGCCCTTTTCAAGAAGCCGTACCACTTGCTGGTTGCATTGGAATCCGTGCATAAATAATATAAAGCTGTTTGATCTATTTTTTGTGTCTTAGTCTAGGCGCCATCATTCTTAGAGAGTATTGCATTTTGTTTCAAGTCAATCCGATGATCTATGTGAGAGTTATGAACATTTGAGGGATTTCATAGGCTGCTGATTATTCATATAAAGTGCAGATTTGTGACAAAAATCAGAATTAGGCTCTTGATCATTGAGAGTGTTATGGTTTTGGCACTTCTATCCAAGATAAGGCAAGTTCTTTATGATGTAATGCTAATCTCTCAAACTCCTAAGCTATTGGCAGGCTGATGATTCTTATTTTTGTAAACTGACAGTAGTACTGGCAGTAAATTTCAGTCTTGTTCAAATCTGGTTGTAATGCTCAATTTCATTTGAAGTTATTGTAATAATTACATCTCCGCCCTATGGTAGCTACTTTCCCACTCTGGGTTAGCAAGCACATTCTGGGTGTTGAGTATTTTCAGCTTTCAGCATTTCTTTTCGAGTATTGTACTTTGTAACACTCCGCCATATGGTCGCCCCTCACTCCATTCTGGATTGGGTAGCACATACTTGGTGTCGAGTTCCCTTTCAACAAGTAGAGTAGAAGATCCTCTGACCATATGCTCGCCATCATCGGCGCCATTCTTGGTTAGAGTTCCTGCATAAGCAATTTGATTTAGATCCTCTGACCAATGCTCACACCTTGCCCACATCGGGATCCTGGTGTACATTCTGGTTAGAGTTTAGCCCGACGTTTTGGTTTATCTTCTAACCTTAACGGGTGCATTGATTGTAATTTGAATTTGTAAACGAAAAAATTGGCTCGGTATATTTCGGATGTATCATTCTTCTCCTTATGCATCTTTTTATAACTATTTTTTCAAGTACTATATGTATTTCAGCACCCTGCCGTCCCCTCGCCCCCTAGATGTATCATTCTTCTACTTATGCATCTTTTTATAACTATTTTTTCAAGTACTATATGTATTTCAGCACCCTGCCGCCGCCCCTGCCGTCCCCATCCCCGAAACCTCGTGGAACACTGAGATTCAGTGACTTAAAGAATAATAGGCATTACAAGAAGTGACTGATATCCATGTGATGCAACCCTCCAAGTATCATGACAGACCTTATAATGGATCATTCCAAACTGTCTTTTTAAACAAATCTGATTTTTGGCCTGCAAGTTAAGTTCAATTCTGAGATTTTGTTGAAAGTAGGATAGATTAGAAAAGCTTCAAAGATTTTATTTCATACTTCTAGATTTTTTCTATAAGAATTATCTCACCTCTCCTTATGTTTTGTAGCCACTCAACAACAGTCATATTTTCTACTCTTATGTTTTCTCAACCACCTAAAAAATAAATGATAAGAAGTAAATTTGAAACTTTTAATATAATTTATAAATGAAGAATAAAAACATTTGTTGTCAGTACTGAACAATAAATGGTACTTTCAATTTGATCTCCAACTCCAATATTGAATAATTAGTCATCCACATATTCACATAATAACACTGAAGAGAGCACAACAAAGCAACATAACTTACTCAACATTTTGAAATACCATAAATGGCACATAAAACTAACCTGCATGAATGGGCCTCTATGATATGATGCAATTAGATGGCAATCCTCAGATGAAGCACACTTTGCTACAAATTTTCGGAACTCATCAAGAGAACTTTGATTAGTTCGAAAAGCTTCGACTTTAGCTCCGGAGCAGTTAGCTAGACATGCAACTTTTCCAAATGAAATGCCATCAACTTTGACTTTGTCCAAAGGTTCGCAGCAGTCAAGCATTGACTCATCAAACCAACGCCATGGACCTGAAAACCAAAGGAATTCAAGACGATTAACTCATAAGACCAGTAAGAAAGAATTCAACTACATTGCAATTAGAAAGAAACAAAGAGATTATATTGGTGTCCACCTATGACCAAAGTAGGTCAAAGGCAATAAATGGAATGCTAATGCAATCCCACCTAGAGTAGAAACAAAAAGGTGACCTAGTAAGTTTCTCTTAGTTCATCACCTTGTGCTAATAATAGGCAAACAATAATGTAATCCCTGCTAATGAATCATACAAAGGTGTAAGTAACTCTAGGGCGCTCAAAATTCTTAAAATATATGAACCCCATTGTATTCGTTCCCATCAAGGTACACAGAGTCAGTTGATGTAAATATATAATGCTTTAGTGTCCAACACTAAACGCAGAAGCATTAATATATTTAGTTGTAAATATATGCCTCTAATCACCTGGACAGTCTGCCTGTCCCATTGCTTTGCATATCTGATTGTTGCATGCCACACAACACCTGCTTTCTTGTCTGTTCTTAGTCTGATCACATTAACTACTTTATAGTTGAATCAGTGTTTGAAGCATTTGACGATTTGGATATCCATTCACTGCAACTATTGTAGAATGGATTTAGACTTGAGGATGAAAACAGCATTTATCTTCTTTTATCTTATTGACCATAGATAAATGACCTACACAATATTCCCAAGGCATGCATAAGGACTAAAAGAATGTACCGTAAAGAGAATAGTACACACACACACACACACACCCATACCCATGCTGTAAATCTCTGAGACAAGGGCATTTTCTAAGATGGGAGAAAGGCTAAAGGAAGCCCAAAGATACCACGAGACATCTCCTGATATCTCTCCAATCTCCCCCTCTTAAAAATAGACGAGTTTCATTAGCTTCCAGGACAATCTCTATGCCAATTTTGCAATTTCTAGTAACCATAACATCAAAAAAGGTTCTCAGGAATAAATCAGCAAACAAAAAGATTAAAAGAAAAGAAAAGAAAAAAGTTCAACAAATCAAAAGATTTGATGGGGAAAAATTTGGGCTACAGTTAGAGTTTGGTTTAGGGTTCTCAGAAAAACATAAAAAATAGGGTTAGGGTTTTTGGCGAAAAAATTCCCAGTCAAAAAGAAGAAAAAACCAGGAAAACACAGAATAAAGCATGTCAGTCAATTTTTGACAATTTAAACAGTTTACAAAGTGCAAAAAATGGGGAACGTTACAGAAAAAAGCCTCTGAGGGCGAATGTTTACAGAGAGTGATTTTCTGAGTGGAAAAACCATAGAAATGGTTGAGCAGAAAGAAATAGTGATTTTATCACAATTTCTGCTTCTGTAGTTTCTACTGCTGATGGTAAGTGACAATTGGGGTTAACAATATGAAACTTTAATGTTCTGTTACAACTCTTCCACTTGTATATTTGTTGGAAAATAAATTTTCTGCAGCTGTTCATTGTCTGGACATTTTACAGAAAAATACCTTCTACTGCACCACTCGTTTTAATATTACTTTAAAAAAAATCCATTCTCCTGGTAACCATGAGATGTACCCATCAGTGCAGACTGTCAGACAATTTTATATGACTCATAAAGATAAATGATGGGAACATGACCTGACATGCAAAGGGTTGATTGATGTCGTCCAAATATTCCTATGTCTAATCCACAATCAAATTTGACAAGAGAAATAAGGTAAAACAAAACACTTATATAATTAAAGCCAAAGCTACATGTCATTCTAATTGAGTTATGAGCCAAAATCCCTAATGCTGGCACTAAGTTACTGAGTTCTCCTATTCTAGGTCTTACCATTGAGCCAAATGTGAGTGACAATTGGAACAGGGTTAGGAGTGCAGATGGGACAGCCAAGGCATGGCCCTAATTGAACCTTGTGGGATTTTTCCCCAAAAAATACCAAAACAAAGAAAAAACATTAACCCTCCTGGCTTGTTGAGCAGCTCGAAACTATTCAAAGGACAGGTTACTTTTTTGGCAATTATACTTCTTGTCAGTTTTATGACAACACAAAAAAGAATAGTGCTTTAAATTCAGAGGGGAAGCTCCCTAATTTAATCTACTCTAAAATCTAAAACAAAAACAAGCCTGTTAATATGTACATTGTACAATCTATTTTTGGGGGTTTTGCATAAGGATAAAATAAATAAACAAATCTGACCTATCTATTTTGATCTCCAAGGTTAGTGCACAAGACTTTGAAGAGCTCTTATTCTCACCAGTGAATTTTCTAAATTTATGACAGATAAAATGTAAACAAGATTACCATTCAAGGTTTAAAACTTTAAAACAAAGATCCTTGGAGTTGCATCAACAATTAATTAATAATCATAAAACATTCAATGTTGCTTCAGCCTTCATGGATTTGAACACCAATTTCACACAAAATTAGCACAGATCTTCTTATTTACTGTATTCATCCTTGAAAGATTACAACACTTGGGTTTGGACTTCAACAAAATTATTGGCAGCATTAGCAAGTTTCAACTTTGCATTCTTTACACAAACAATGTAATCTAACTTCAAACTTGAAAGATGATTTCTGCAACATAAGTTTTGCATCAATCCCCATTGCATTCTATGTGTAAATGACACATTTATAAATTTCTAGCCGTAGCTTCTTGAAGTTTCAAAACTAGTAAAAATAATTGCTTTGAAAGCAATTATAAATACAAAATATTACTTTTTTCTATTTCTTCTCATTGTGAGCATCCATCTAAATCAAGAGTTCAAGATCTTTTGATTTTGTCTATAATTTACTTTAACTGATTTCAATCTTGGCTTCCATGTCACTGTAATATCCCTTTCTAAAATTTTCATGAAGTATGCAATTTTTTGTATTTTTTTATTTATGCAAACTAGAATAAATACAGAATACAATATAGCACTATAGAACTTCAATAATAATCAATTATTGTTAAGGCCAAGATTTTATTAAAATTCCAATCACGGCAACTAATTTTCTAATGCTTAAATAAACATCAAATTAATTACACAAAACATTAAAATTCAAACTACAAAAATGAACACAGGTACGCAACAATTTACACCTTGAAATCTGCTTTGCATTCCTTCAGCGGCTTACATGGAAACCTCCACAACTATCAACTATAGCCTATGTCACAAGGTTTGAGTTCATGTTTGTGTTCGACAACCATAAAATTTGGATAAAATTCACCAAAGAGAAAAAAGTCGAAAAAAATTCAACTTTTATAAATTTAAAAATATTAAAATATAAATACATTAAAAAAAAATGAATTTGAATATTGTAAATACTAAATGTATTCAATTTCATATATTAATAATTATAAATCAAAATTAAATATTATAAATATTAAATTTTAACATATAAAAGTTAAAACAATGTTGAACTTAATAAAATATATTTAAATATTGTAAATACTAAATATATTCTATTTAATATATTAATAATTAATAATATAAATTAAATATTTTAAAATATTAAATTTTAACATACTAAAAATTAAAACAATGTTGAACTCGATAATTTTAATATGTTAAATTTAGAAAACAGAAAAAAAAACAAACATAAAATGAAATCCACCCACAACAAATACAAAGTCGATGAACAATGCTAAGGGAAAGAAGAGTTTACATTTCATCCACCCTACCTATATATTTCCCAATTCATACCTAGATACCTCTGATCTATGGGCAAAAATGGGTAGAAATAGACAAAATTTGCAGAATAAACATGAACAAGGCAACAAACATAAATCCGGCGTTTGTCAACAAGGCAATAGACATACCTCTTGTTAGATAATTGTCATTGATGTCTGTAATGTCCCCTTTTTAGCTGATGTTGTTTGTTGAAGAGTGAGCCTATTATTTTGACCCTCGTATGCTGACAGTTATGGATAGAGGGTCCCTTGTGGCAGTTACCCGGTGGTTAGAGATAGTACTTCACTTTCTAATTCAGGTTTGGGCCTTTGCAGATGCTCACAAAGTGATATTTAGACACTTACTATTTATAGTAAGTCAGGTGGTTAGGGTTTACTATTTCTGGCAGGGCGCCTGGTTCAGTGGTTTTCTCAAACTCGACCCAGTTTGGCAGTTGGATGAGCAAACGGAAAATATTTGAGTATTTAATGAAAATTAAAATAGTTATTATTGTGACTTTATATTATAAAGTCAAATGATGAATTATTAATTAAATGAAATATTATAAAGTATTAATAACTTTATAATAAAGGGGTGCTTATATTATTAAATGAGTATTTATTACTCATTAAAGAGGGGCACCCATTTAATGTTAATTTTTCCTAAGTCACAAAGGGGAAATTAAATATCATTTAATGTGCTTTTTGGAGGGGGTCGAGCTTCTTGAAGGTTATAAAGTCTCTCAAGACAAAATCAAACTCATGAAAATGATTATTCAACTTTTGTCTTTTTTGTGAGAGCTTTGGGATTTGTAAGAAACCAAGGGTTTCTGTCAAGTTTCAACAATCTACAGGCTGTGGAGAATGTCAACTCTTCATAGACCAGCATTCTGAAGTTGTGAAAGATCAGCTAAAGTTTGCTAATGGTTGGCTTCATTACAAAGGTCAAACTTGTGCTTCATTGAGAGGATTTAACAGGGGTTTCAGAGAAAGAATCATTTGCAGATTGGTGTTATCATTTGCCCTTCATTTTCATCAGCTTCACCTTGTTTCTTTGGCCATACATCTTGCTACTGAGAGACCGTACAAATCTGTTGTAGAAGGCTGTACAAACCAACATAAGGCGTGATTCTTCCTTCAAGGAAAAATGCCTTACCTTTCAGCATCTTATCTATGGAATAAGTGGCACCTACGCAGAAGAAAGGTGAATCAAGTAAAAAAAACAGAAGGAGAAATTCTTATTTCAAGCTGGCCGTACAAATTCATCATGGCTGCAAATAAAACTAGGTTCTCTTATTGAATAATCAGCTGCCTTTTTATGTGCATGTATGCCTTTTGGTATTGTAAAAATTTATTTGAAATAAGAAAGGCATTTTGCAGCTCTAAAACCATATATTCATTGTTGTTATTATTTATTTCTAGTATTTTACAAATTCATAGCATTTTTTATTCAAAATCGCATAAACCTTTATTTTGCAAAAAAATCACAAAAGAAATTACAAAACAAACTGCATATTCAACTTCAGTCAGGGGTTGAGAGACACCAAGTCTCTTACAATGTTCAAGCTTAATGCATGCAAAAAGATATAAGAACCTGGTGTTAGTGTTAGAAAGAATTCACATGTACAACCTGGTTTTAGAATGTTGTTGTGTTGAAAGAAATTCGCATGTAAAAGAAGATATAAGCATGGTTAAAGCAGATAAAGGAGCTGCTAGGCGTCACCATGAAAATAATACTTTTGATAAGATTTAATAAGGTTTGAGAAAGGAAAGTAAATCACCTAAAGCTGGCCGCCACTTTTAGAAGGAAATAAGATAAGGTTTTAAAAGCAATTGTACAAGACAAGAAAAGAAATAGATGAGAAAAAAAAAAGATGAAAGAGGAAAAGCAGATTTATAGATGAGAATAGAAGGAAACAAGAAAAGAATGTTTGAGGATAAACCAAATCTGATTTATTTCATGAAAAGAAAGAATTTGTCATAAAAAGAAAGATTTAATGTGCCATAAAAAGAAAGATTTATTGCAGATTTAGAAGTAGATTTGATAAGGTTTCATAATCAGATTTGGGCGACCAAGTTATTTTAGAAATCTTCTATTTTGAGAATTCAAACAGCAGCTCATGAGCAGATTTTTTGTTGTGTTTAATTAGTTTCTAAAATGAAAAATAAAAAGGTATGGCTGCATGTAGTTTGCTTCTTTCTGCACTAAGTGAAAAAAAGCTTTTTTGTTTAAGGCCAAGAGAGTTTTTTTAATGAAGGCATGAATAGAGTATGCAGTTTTCGAGATGATTTTTTTTCAGCGATTGAAGATCAGAGATAGAGTGTGATGAGCAGAGAAAATTTGCAGATTTATAAAGAGAGATTGAGCAAAGTATAGAGAAGTTTTTTCAAGTAGAGTTTATTGGAGGTTGGTGCCTCATGTAATGTTACCTTCTTAGCAGTGATCAGTGCAGTTGGTCGTTAGCCTATCCCGGAGGCCCGTAGGCTAGTCGGAAGCAGAAATTAGGGTTCCTATTTTCTAGGAGGATGCTTTCGCAGTTTTGGGGGTTTGCATGTTGGAGTTTGGAAGTTTGGATTTTGGATTCTTTCTAGGTTTTCAAAGAGCTTCGCAATGGTATGACATGCATCTGCATCAAGTTACTTTTCCGAACTTACTATTTTTAGTAAGTTACGACGGCTGCTCAGAATGTGGTTAAAATGCATTTGAAGTCACTTACTATTTTTAGCAGTATGCTATTTATAGTAAGTGCTATTTTTAGTAGTGCTATTTTTGGCAAGGTTTTAGCAGTTCAATACAAAGGCTTTATCTGGCAGGTCAGTTTGAGCAATTTGGTCTCCCACACTCTTGGAGTTTGTTTTGATAAATTCAATACTTTGGTTGAGTTTATATTTTAAGTGAAATATTTGGCTAAGGCATGGTGGCCACCTAGCTTGGAAAGATAAGTTAATTTTATAAAAACTAATTTTTATAAGGTATTTCACTTAATGACTTTGGACGCCTATCTTATGTTTGTTTGATTTGCATTTTTAATAAAGTCTATTTCTCTCATGTTGGATGACTTGATGAAGGAGGCAGATGAAACTCAAATGCAAATCATGTATGGTCAATGTGAATTTCAATTTGGGTGCCCTAATTGGAGGGAAAAAGATTTGAACTTGAAGAGAAACTTATAAATAAGAGTGTTGGAATTCATTTTTGGTATCCATTGAAAATTATAATGAAGTGCTGCCGAAATTTCTATAGACTTGCTTTGAGGAATGCATACCTCCTACCACCCTTAGTTTCGTGTGTGCAAGATAGCACCTAGCTAAGTTTGTGACTGTTCTTTACACTGAAGAGCAAACTGAGCATATTGGAGATGGCTACTTTTGATGTTTTCTAAAGTTTTTGGTGCGTTTTCCCAGTTTTGTTTGTTGGTTGAGTGCTTGGCTGAAGCACATTTTGGCTTGTTGCTCTCTTGGTGATTTTTTGTTGATTCTGGGTATTAGACCAATGAATGAGTTTACCTTGGGCGCCTCACTTTGCTAAGTTTCAGATTTTTTAATGATGATGGTGATTTTTTAATGCTGGTCGCCCTTCTCCTTGAGAGTCGTACTTTCTCCTTGACTGCCTTGGGAAACGTGACAGGTTTTGGGACTGTTTGGTGATGTTTGAAGGCTTGATCATAGTCGTTCCTCTCTTTGGCATCTATTGCACTTGGTTTCACATCATTCAAAGGTGTCTAGACGAAGTAATGAGCATTTTGGTGTGATTCATGCTTGCTGGTCTGAGATTTTTGTACGCTGCCTTTCCATATCAGATTGGTAAAAGTTCATTTTTTGGCTTGTTTTTCCATAGTAGATTGCTGTGCTTAGTAGTGGAGAGCATCTCTTATCATTTTGGATTGTATTCGACATCTAATATTCATTGTAACTTGCAGATTTCTTCATATTGTAAGGCTGTTATAAGTAGTACTAATTCAGTCATTTTACTTCTGCAGTTTTCTTTTTGTATTCCCACTTTTAGTGGAAGAGACAGGCCTCGCTGTCGTTACTTTCAGCAATTTTACTTTCTTGTACTCCCTGCTGAAAAGCGGAAGGGGTCAACTAGCCACCCAGACACTTTACTTTCAGTACTTTGTATTACACTCTCGTTGAATAATTGGTCGAGTTGCATTGCATGTCATGCTAATTGGCTGAGTCATCTTTCTCATTGTACTTTCAAGCATTTCAGTTTCTACAACTAACGATCCTCTTTCCACCGTATGCTCTCACCTTGCCCACACTGGGATCTGGGTGATCAAAAAGTGAAGGGTTGATTTCAATACTTGCTCTTTCAATTCAGTTTCATCTAAGAATCCCCTTTCCACTGTATGCTCTCACCTTGCCCTCACTATGAACTGGATGATCAGAAAGTGAAGGGTTACTTTCAGCTAGATTATATTGTTTATCTAACGTTAGCAAGCAAAACTGTTGTGAAAAAATTGAAAAATATTGTAAGGGTATATTTTAGTGGTATCAAAGTTGGTTTTCCTGCTAGCTTATGAATTCAAAGCTTCAGTTGTCAGATGAGCGACAGAGAACTGAGGTACTACAACAGAGAGCAGAAGAGACAGCAATATCAGAATCCACCAGTTCAAAAGAGGATACTTTTTCAGAGGTTCTAAGGAACTGTGAGACTGCAGTTGAGATAATGGCAGAAAGAGATAAGGGTGTAGCCCAAGAGGAAGATGATAGAGATTCTAGAACTGAGAGAAAGTTTGACTTGATGTTGGAGATGATGACTCGGTTGCTTGCTAAAATGGACCAACAAGTAACTTTGACACAACAGCACTTTGATCGTGAAAAAAGTGAATCCAACACCAACCCAAGAGGGAGAACTATTGGATCAACCTCTAGACCTCTTCTTCCTGTCTTTACTCAAAGAGAGGAAACACAAGCTGAGGCCGAAGTTCCTATGGCAAATGAAGTAACGCAAAGCTATATGGAATATGCTTCTCTACCTGCTGAAATCAAAGAGCAATTGACCTTTGATCAATACATGAACCAAAGGAAGAGAAGAGGAAGCAGAAGAACTGATAATCATGCTCCTATGGGTCCTAGAACGGATTTTCAACAAGCTCTTGGAAAGGTGACCTTGGCTCATTTTGATGGGAGTGATAAGTGTTCAGCAAGGTCATGGGTTCAGAAGCTTGACAATTACCTTTCACTAAGACCAATGCCTAAAGAAGACGCCATCAAGTTTGCTACCTTGCACTGAGGGAGTCGCCCATGAGTGGTGGTATCATGGTTTGGTCACTCTTGGCCATAACCTCATTCATACATATGAAGAATTCACCAACAGGCTGATTGAGAAGTTTGACACTAAGGATCCTGAGGTGAAGTTTCGTGAGCTTGCATAGCTAAAATAGCAAGGTTCATTGGATGCATACATTGTTGATTTTTAGAGGCTTTTCGTGATGGTGCCCAACATCACTGAAAGAAGGCTTGTTGTTTTGTTTTTAGAACGTTTAATGGAGCCCTTGAAGGGGTGGGTTAAAGCATTTGATCCAACAAGTCTTGATGAAGCTATCAAGAAAGCAAGAAGTATGGAATTGGCTGCTCCAAGGCCTAAATTTCAGTCCAAACCCTTTGCACATAAGAAAGATAAAAAGCACTTTTCAAGTCAGCATAAAAAGTTTCCTTCTAAGTTTGGATGATAAGCTTTGTGAGAATCTTAGAAAGGATGGAAAATATTATACATGTAGAGAACCATGGACTAAATGTGATGAGCCTTACTAGCTCACTGCTCAAACCCCTATCTTTTTCTTAAGTCTAACTGTGTTTTTAGTATTTTAGAGAAATTTTGTAGACAGAAGAGAAGAGGCGCATCATATAAAAGCTCACAGAATGAAAACCTGAGCAAATTTAATCAAACTGAAATTGTAGAAGGTGTTTATTATCATCAACAATGGATTTAAAACATACAAACATACCCGAAAGCCTCCAGATTTTTCAATTAAAAAACGAAGCCAGTTTGCCAGTCTATACATGAAAATCTGACAATATTCAGCATAGGATGAAACAAAGTCTGAATCCAGCTATGAAACTGAAGCCAAAGAAGAGGGAATGCCTAGTGCTGAAGATGATGGAGAGAAACCCTCAAGAAGATAGGAGTTTCTCCAAGAAGAAAACACGCCCTAGCTCAAAAACCAACGCCCCTCAAGCAAAAAGAACCAAAAACCATCTCTGAAGGTGCGCCCAAACAACCATGAAGTCTGCCATGGTGAAGGAAGAACACCAACCAATAAAACCCTCTGTTTCTGATGAAGAACACTACAAAAAATCTGTTGAAGCACTGCAGAACTTTTGAATTGAAGCTCTCTAAATCTACACCAATTCAACTAATCTCTCACGGCCTCACAAGTGCTCACACTGAAGAGATTTCGTTCTCCAATGGTGGATTTGCTGCAAACCTGATCACAGGATGAAAGCAAGGGAAAAAACCTTCAAGGCAAAGTTGAAATATTCAAAAAGATGAGTTTCTCATTGCCTAAAACCCTTATATAGCAAAGAGGTGTGAATTTCTAAGGATTAGGGCATACTTTAGGTCATTTAAATATTTTGAAATAACCTCAAGTCCTTTTCAATAGTTTTAGATTTAATATTTGGCCCCCACATAAAGGTATTAGTGATATAAAATTAAATCACCTGTTTTTTTCAAACTTATTTAAGTGATATAAAATAATAAAGTCAATTTGACTTTATAAGAATACTTTAAGTTAAATAACAACTTAAATCACTTAAGTAAGCCTAACTTCCTCAAAACTCAATAGAATTCAGTGTCGTCAGAGGCAGACAAATCCTGTACAGCCAAGGCCTGCAATGAGCCAATCCCTGATCACAAAAGATGAGAACGAACAAACTCTCCAGAAGATACCACTGACCCTCTAACCAAAACAGTTAGCCCACAAGGGTCTAAGTAATAGGCTAACACACTCAAAACAAGATCACGCTAAAAAGGGGGACATTACACTAAAGGCCATAGATGCTATGGATAGGGTCATTCTAGCCACATGGAGGCCTATTATGATTATGGATCAGAATCTGATATGTCTGATCAGCAATCCTTTTTTAGGGACAGCTAGGAGGAAAAAACTCCAAAAGAGTCCAATAAAGAGCAAGGAGGTGGGGGTACATTTGCCCAACTATCTAGTTTTCAAAAGAACGAATCTTTCAAGGTTCATGGAGTGCTTGGAGGGCAGCATGTCATTTCTCTAATTGACATGAGAGCAACACATAATTTCATAGACAAAGGTTTGGTTGCAAAGAGAGGGCTCAAGACGGAAGAGTTTGAAGGTTTCAAAGTAATGGTAGCTGATGGTTTTGTTATATCTTGCAACCGAAAAATATCAAACATGTCTATGCAATTGGGTAACTATGAATTCAAGGATGACTTCTATGTTGGCATTGGAGATGTTGATGCAGTGCTTGGTATTCAGTGGTTGCGATCTCTTGGAGAGATCACTTTAAATCTACAAACAATGGAGTTGAAGTTTCAATCAGAAGGCAACAAAGTGGTGCTAAGAGGAATGTCAAATGGGGGCCCACGAATTGCATCTTTCAAAAGAATGGAAAGGCTGATTCGTCATGATCAAGTTGAGTGGGCAGCGGAATGTATGATCCTACCAGCTGATCCAGTTGAAGAAAAGAGACATTGTCCACCAGATATTCAGTCATTAATCACCAAGAAGAGTAAGGTCTTTGGCAACTTACCTCCTAGGAGACCTCCTGAAAGAGGAACCGAGCATGTCATAGAGCTCGAAGAAGGGGCCAAGCCAGTTATCACAACTCCTTACCGGTATCCTAAGAAGCAGAAAGATGAGATTCAAAAAGCCATTAAGGAATTCTTGGAGATGGGTTTCATTCGCCCAAGCAAGAGTCCTTTTTCTTCAGCAGTTATGCTTGTGAAGAAAAAAGATGGCACCATGCACATGTGCGTGGACTACCGTGCATTGAATCAAAAGACAATCAAGAACCGGTACCCCATTCCCGAGATAGATGAGCTCATTGATGAGCTACATGGAGCCAAGTTCTTTTCGAAGATTGATCTTAAATCGGGCTACCATCAAATTCGCATGAGAGAATCAGACATAGAGAAGACGACCTTTCGGTGTCACTATGGACGCTTTGAGTTCTTAGTCATGCCATTTGGGTTGACTAATGCTCCTACAACATTTCAATCATGCATGAACCGAATCTTTCAGAAGCATTTGAGGAAGTTTGTATTGATATTCTTTGATGGCATTCTCATTTTCAGTAAAACTTGGGAAAAGCACCTTAAGCATTTGGAGGAAGTGCTTAGTGTTGTACCCAAAATTAAAATTTTTGTTACACTTAGACATTTTGAAGAAATGAGTAAAAGTCTTATCAAATCAATGAAAAAGGTCAAAATTTGGGTGTGCATGTCTTGCATGGAGGGTTAAAACACAAAATTTTCAATTTAAAGGCCCGATGCAGATGCCTTAAGAGCATTAACCTACAAAACCGGATCTCGGAGTTTTCATCCCTAGAATTTTAGAGCTGCTATTTTAGAAATTTTCTGAAATAGTAAAGTTTTAGGTTTTCTGGTTTCTTTTGGAAAGCGGATCGCGGCAAAATTTTCTAAAATAGAAAATTTCTAAAATAGAAAGTTAGTCCGCCCGAGTCAAGCCCCGATTTTTGATTGGCTCAAAAATGTGTCCATATCGGTACAACTGCCGGTCGAGAATCTTAAAATAATGGAGTTTGCCCCTCTTTGGGTCTATTCAGCTTTTTCAGAAGCATATCTGGAGTTCCGAGGTCATCAATGGAGGTCATCCGACTGCCAGGCGTTAATTTTAGCATTCAAAACTTCCAGCAGAAAGTGAAATGATGAACATGCACGAGGATCGAGGAAGAAAAGTGAAAAGTCATGAAAATTTTCTAAGTCTGCTAAGTTTGGGCGCCCCAGTTGAACAAAGGCGCCCACCTTTTTAGGGCATCAGATGAAGAAATTAGGGTTACGGTCTCCAATGGAAGTTGCTCAGTTTTCAGTCAGCTTCGCGATGGATATCCCCGTCAGAGCATCTGATGATCCAGTCTCCGGCAAATTCAAGTCAAAGTAGAAGGTATGAAGTGAAAATCTGAAACTTGAAGTTGAATAAATTATGAATTTTTCTAAGTCTGGAGAAACTAGGCGCCCTAAGAAGAGAAAGGCGCCCAACTTTTCAAGGATGCAGACAGAGGAATTTGCAGTCAAAGTTACAACGGGATGTCTTCAGAATTCAACTGGCTTTGCAGTGAGCTATTCAGCACGACAAACGGAGCTCGCAGTCATCAGATTCAAAAGGCTGAACAGAAGGTCCGACGAGAGGTAAAAAGAGAAATTCAAAGCAAAAGTGAAAAAGTCAAAAAATAAACTAAGTGTTGGTAAACTGGGCGCCCCCAGTCAAGATAGGCGCCCAAACTTTTGAAGGGTAAAAATCCACTTTTTGACAAACGTGTCTCCAGAGGACCCCCCTTCATTCTCCGTCAGCTTCGCAATGAGCACAGCCATCAGTCAATCCGACGCCCGGAGCTTAAGATCCAACAAGGTCATCTGAAGAAGTGAGGGACCTGAATAAATTGGAAAATTTTCTAAGTCTGATGGAAGTGGGCGCCCCAGTTGAAGAAGGGCGCCCAAATTTTAAAGCCTCCAAATGATGGAATTTGCAGAAGTAACGTCCAAGAAGGCCTCGCCAAAATCAGTCTGGCTATCCAACGAAACACTCAGACAGTCAGTCCGATCAACGTAGCTCCCGGAATCGAAGATTCACCAGAAGATCAAAGGGAGAAGGAAGAACTTGGAAATCAGGAAAAATGGCTAACACTGGAAAAACTGGGCGCCCCTAGAAGGAAAAGCCTCCCATGAATTCGGAGGTCGAGGTCAAATTTTTAGCCGGAGGTGCCTCCAGAACATCTTTTTCAGAATCAGTCAGGCTTCGCCGTGAATCACTCAGCTCGTCTGTCGGGTTGATCTGTCAACGAGAAATCAGAGGCGAAGTGGCATGTTAAAATGAAGAAAAGTTGAAAAAGTTGAAATTTTGACTAACACTGGTGAAGTTGAGCGCCCCTCTTGGAGAAAGGCGCCCAAATCTTCATGCCTTAGAAGATTTTTGAAGATTTTCAAAATTTCAAATTTGTGAGAAGAGAAGATGGCGTCCAAACTTGAGAAGATAAGATTTAGGGTTTTGAAATAAAAGCAGAAAAAAAGCAAAACCTAAAATCGAACCCTAAGTCTATTTAACACTTCTTTTCAATGTATTTTTCATTATTTTTGCAGGTAGCATCCAGAGGAGAAAGTTGGAGCAGCAAGTTTGAGAAATTTTTGTGATTAAAGAATTCATAGTTGCTGGTTTTACATCAGATTTTTCAGACCAGCAAGCATAAACCATTGTTCTTTCATTCTTTTTGTTCCAGAAGATCAAATTTTTCAAGCAGAAGGCCAAGGCTTTCAATTTTTCAGTCATCTGGGTCTTTTTGCCTCCATCTTCTGAAGAATTTTTCAAGAAACTTCATCAAGTTGCAGCAAGTGCTTTTATCTTGCATGTCAGTGAAAACCTCAGAGCATTCATATTTCAATCATCTGGGTCCTTTCCAATCAGTCTTCTGAAGAAAACCCATATTGCAGTTTTTTTTTAAAAACCTAGGGTTGGCTGCTTTTTAGATCAAACATGGTTTTGAAATCCAATCAAAGCTGGGTCCATTTCTACTTGATATTAAGACAAACCGGATGCCGGCTTTTTAGGGAAAATTGAAGAAATTAGGGTTTCTTTGCTTTTTAGTCAAATTCAAGATTTTCAAAAACGGACGATCTGGGTTGTCTTGTATCGCCATTCTGAACAAAACCCATATCTCAGAAAAATTTCTCAAAAATTCATCCGTTGAAGCACAAAAATCAGCATTCTAAAAATAGAAATTGTTCAAGACTTGTCTGAACCAGGGCGAGTTTACAGTCATTCTTCGAGTTTTCTGAAATGGAGTACACTCCTAATGTTTTCAAGTCCTAATCAGCACTTTTTCACGATTACATCAAAACAGCTGAGACAGACTTGCATCATGTC